>JANIJG010017346.1:0-80667 GCA_024611175.1 Megaceryle torquata
TAAAAGATTAAAGTGATTAAATTTTCCTCAACAAACATGATTAAATCTCTCTTATCACTTGGAAAGAAACACAAAGCCAAGGTCCCAACTCTTGCAGCCACTGGCAGCCACACAAGCACTTTTGATCAGTGGGAAGCAGACAGATTTGGCGCTTCAGCCAAACTCTGGTTCAGCCCAGACCACATCACTCTTCTCTACTGGGCACTGAGGAGGCTGCACCTCAAATCCTAGGGTCAGTTTTGGGCCCCTCACCCCCAGAAGGACATTGAGGGGCTGGAACTTGTCAGGAGAAGGGCAACAGAGCTGGCGAAGGATCTAGAGCACGTCAGGTGAGGAGCAGCTGAGGGACCTGGG
This sequence comes from Megaceryle torquata, assembly GCA_024611175.1. NCBI lineage: Eukaryota > Metazoa > Chordata > Aves > Coraciiformes > Cerylidae > Megaceryle > Megaceryle torquata. Next base: position 355 of record JANIJG010017346.1, read on the forward strand.
GTTGTTGAGCCTGGAGAGAAGGAGGCTCAGGGGAGACCTTCTGGCTCTCGACAGCTCCTGACAGGAGGTTGGAGCCAGGGGGAGTCCAGCTCTGCTCCCAAGAACAAGTGATAGGGCAAGAGAAAGAGGACTCTAGTTGCAGCAGGGGAGGTTTAGGTTGGAGCTGAGGAACGATTTCTTCCTCACAAGGGTTGTCCAGGGCTGGCCCAAGGCAGTGGTGGAGTCCCCATGATCCCTGGAGAGGTTTCAAAGCTGTGGAGATGTGGTGCTGAGGGACATGGGTTAGTGCTGCCCTGCCAGTGCAGGGTTAATGGTTGGACTTTAAGATCAAGTCCTCTTCCAACCAAAACAATTCTATTCTTCGCATTTTCAAAGGGATGCAGCATCACCCCACACACTGGTTCTCAGCCCTCTGACCCCACCAGCCACGAGCAAAGGCACCACTCCTCTCCTTTGGCTAACCCCTAGCCAGGTCTCTCAGGCCTTTAACAACTGCAATGGCTGTTCTCTCCCGGGATTAATTCTTTTTATACCTTCCCTGCACCCACAATCGAGCACAGAGGTACCTGGTTTCTGGGGGGTTCCTGAAAGCTCCTCCACGCAATGCAAGCACTGAGCAATTTTGTTGCTTTCCCTTCCTCTTTGATGCTAAACAAGTTAGCAATGTGCACTGGGAGCTTTGAACCAGTTCATTCCCCAGTAAATGTGCATCAAAGAAGGTGTAAAGCTGTCTTGGGAGACTACAGGATCAAACCCTTTAAACAGAAGGGAAAAAAATAAAAAGGTAAAATATGGATTCTCATTAACCTCATGTTCCTCCTGCACTGGGGCATCCCCAGCTCGCAGCACTGCTGGGGCTGACAGCAGGGCAGAATACCAGAGGAGCTCCCACCACCGAGATATGATGTCAGGAGATCAGGAGTGGTTCAGTAGTTATTAAGAACCAGGTTATAAGGCAGAGAGCTGTGCAGGAGGGATTACACAGCTGCAGCTGGAGAATTATTCCTATGTAACAATAAATTTCCATGCGTAGACAAACCCCCTGGGTCTCTTACTAAGCAGACTGCGCATAAAGAAGAATGTGGCCCTAAAATGTTTATGACACAAGAAGCTACAGTAACTTCAAACAGACCAAATAAATGTCTGAGGATTAAAATATCAGCAGCTAAAAAAAGTGGATCCAAGCCTTTTAATTAATTTGAAAATAGTTTTGTTGGCACTTTACTTTAGTTGGTTAGATTTCCCCACTAATATTTCCACAAACGTCTGCAACCATATAAATATTCCATGGTTCTGTTTGAAAGTCTCCTTATTTTTTACCACCCAGTGCGTGACACAACCAGCCCAGCTCCGGATTTAGAGATAAACAGGGTGAACTGTAACTTTGGCAAATCCCTCCCCAACAGAGCACAGCCACCCTGCAGCTCCTGCCCTCCTCGCAGACAGACTTTCCGCAGCACCTCGCAGGAAATTTAATTGTTCCATCAGCAAAATGCTTTCTTTCGAAGATCAAGACACCTCACACGGGACCGGGTTGGGAATTTATTAGCAGACTTCAATTTTACTATCTATCGACCATGTCCTAGCAGAGAAAGGGATTAAAAAAAGCTGCATGAATAATATGAATTGTAATAATCAGTTGAAGTCTCCATGTGCTCAGATCCCTGCAAAAAGTAATTAAAATCCCAAACTTTGCTCGGTGCTTTAGGGAATTGCAGCTAATGAACGAGCACGTTAATTTATACCGGAGCTTTAAATGCACTACGGAGAAAAACCCTGAGCAAGAATCATCCTCTCAACCGTTGCTATTTGGACTATAAAGTTGCATTGGGTGAATAACCAGCAAGAAAACAGGGGTTAGGAGATGCATTGGAGAATGAGCTTGGACAAACGCCACCTTTTATTGCTTCCCCACCCTTCCCAGCGAGCCTCCCAGCAGCCAGCTGGGGCTGGCACCTGCTTGGGCAAGGGAAGAGGTCAGGTTTTAGCTTGGGCTGGCTCCTCCAGTCCAGCTCCAGGTTCCTGCACAGGCCTCCATATACGTGAAAACCCAAGGTACTTTGCCTTCACTGCTGCTGCTTTCCTACTTAAGAAACCCAACTGCAATGTAGACACCTCCCAGACTGGACCCTGCAGGGCAGGAATTAGGTGCATTGAGAGGATACGATGGGGAAGCTCTACCCTTGCCACTCTGGCGAGCTGTGGATCTGCAAAGTCAGCCAGGTGAGCATCTCACAAGCCACCAAACCCACCCATCTGGAGGTCACAGAACGGTAGGGGTTGGAAGGAACCTCTGGAGATCATCTCGTCCAAACCCCCTACTAAAGCAGGGTCACACAGAGCGGGTTACCCAGGATTATGTCCAGGTAGGTTCAAAGCAGCTACCACTGCACGTAGGGCAGCTCCACACAACAGCAGCATTGTCACTAGATGGGCCATGCCCACAGTGAGCCCTTGCTGGACACTTCTGCCTTTCCCCTGCACACCCACCATGTCAACACGAGCACCCCCCTCCTCAGAGGCCACCACACAACTCCTGGCCTGACTATCCCCTTATTTCTCTGTGTTACCAGCTCTGACCATCACCCAGTGAACATCAAGATGCATTAAGGCAGCATCCCACTGGCAGGAGAGCTGCGTGCTGGGGAGTTAAACAATACAAGTGATTTCTCCTTGCTTGAATTAACAAATAAAAGCTTCCTTGCAAGGAATTCCAATAAGGTGCAGAGTATAGCCACTTGATAGCTCAAATATATAGCAATTACGTAAGGAATCATCAGAGATCTGCACTCTGTGCCTCCATTACTAAAACAGTTACAAAGTGCAAGTTAAGGACGACACATTTTCTTCAATCCCAAAACCTCAGGTGAAGTTTGCAAAGGAGGACTCCTTTGCTGTATTAATGAAGCCTGGAGTTGTCTCCAACTCTTTATCCAAGGGGTTTTTGGCACAAATGCAATAGTTCTTGCTGCTTCATCCCACCCGGGGCTGCCAGGGCTCCACGGGCTGCAATGCGGGGACTTTGTCCAGCTTGCAAGGAACTAATCTGCCCAGCTACAGGAGCTGCCTCCTGCCTGCACATTTGTCTGACACAATCAAGTTACTTAAAAACAAAATACATTGCTGCAAGGCACACTGCCTTCCAGAGCCCTTTCCCCTCTGGACCTTGCCTGCTGACAGTGCTTGCAGATGCAATAGCTCCTCTTCTCCCGAGTCACTGCAATTAACTCCTTGAGCTGCTCTCAAGGTCAAATTCAGCAGGAACTGATGCAACCTCCAAGCTTCTCCTTCCAGACCACCCTGGCCCCTGCTAGGCGCTGAGCATCTGCTGAACTCCCCACCTCGAGGGCTATGTGGGTGCAGGTGAGCGGGGTTTGCTGTCCTGAGCCATCACTGCCCCAGGTCCCCAGATGTGCTCACACTGCCTTGGGGAAGAAGAGGGAACAGACAAGTTCAAGCTGCTGTAAAGGCTTTTTTTGTTTTGCTTAGTACAGAAATCACAGACCAGGTGATAACACATCTGCTTCAGCACCATCAGCTGGGGCTGAGACCAGCACCCAAGGGAGGTGAGCTGCTGAGGACCGAGACAGCCTCCATCCCTCCACGTAGATACAAGCTGCAGAGCTTGAACCTCTGGGGAGGTTTCCCAGTGAGGTGGCAAACACCCATGGCTGATCTCACTATGAAATGCATCTTTTTTTTGGTAGAAAAGACATAACCCAGTTTCTTTACACCTGGTGTAGCCACAGTGTAACCAAGTGCTCTGTCCACTGAGGGACCTGCAGCTTTCCTGACACCACGCAGTTACCAAAGCTCAGTCCAATGCAGGACGGATGCAGTAGGAAGTCACCCTTTCTTTCACTCATTTAAAAGCAGTCACTCTTACACTGGGAGGGAAGACAAAACAAAAGTGTGGAGATGCTGACAGCAGCAGTGCAGGCGAGCAATCAATCCAGAATGCCATAGGAAAATGTTGGGAACCCCATCCTCCCTGGTAAGAGGAAGGAATGCTCTGCATCTGGAAGCTGCAGATGCGCTCTCAGGCAGCTGCCATGGTCACCTGGCCAGCTCTGGGACACACACAACCTTTAGGGAAGGTCTTCACCTTTTGGAGCAGCACAAGTATCACACCCAGGTTCCTCTCGGAACATGCAGAGGTGGTTTTTAAACTGCTCTAATAATTCACCAAGATAAGAGATGCATTCAAAGGCAGGCTTTGGACACCCACACAAAGTGGAAGATGGACCAAGGAGGTTCATACTGCTACAAGACAAGAAGCAAAGTCAGACCTCAAACCACACCTCAGGGCAGGACCTGCTCCTTCAACACATCCCATGGACCACAGGATCAGGCTGACCTGTCCCCCATACTGCTGCTGCATGGACACTTCCATGATGGGCCACAGCAGCCCCTCTCGGCCCCATGCCCAGCTCCTCCTGAGCAGACCTCCCTTCCATGGCAGTTAAAATGGTCAAAGGCATCAACAACAGGAGCAACAATCTTCAAATCCTTTCAAGGCAAAACTGCTGAAGGGGCTGGTGCACTTCTCAGCTCCTGTAGCGTGAAGTGATGCTCGCTGCAGACATAGGGCAGGAGGCTGTGATGCATAGCTCTGCACACAGGCAGCAAGAGGCATTTTTACATCTTTCTCCTTTTTTAATTTTTTTTTTTTTTTAGGAGGAAGAGAGGGCAGACTTATCTTGGAGGGTTTTAGGCTATTTTATGTTTAAACCCGTAGAGAAAATCTGGAATTAAAACTTTCATCAGTAACTCCAGCAGGTGCCCAGGGCAGTTCCTTTTAAGATTCAGCTACTTCAACAGAGTAGCAAAGGGACAGACCTGTTAACAAAGGCTTCTTTATCCTTGGTGTTAATAAACACTTACTGAAAGTGTTAATAAAAAGAAGCTTTACAGAGCCTGAGCTAAGACCCTCATCCATCTCAGCTCATTACATTTTCAAGCGTGGAGATGAAGTAAAGCCCCAACATCACGGGATTCATTCCCAATACACTTCCCTATTTTTTTTGTTCCTACTCTAAATAAACATATTTAAATGCAGACTTTGATTCATCAAACAGCAAAGTTCTTCCCCTCATTCACTTTAAAGGCTGTGCAGAGGAAGAGAGAGACTTGAAGAGAAGAAAACCTTTTGACAGTCTGAAGCCAGCAAGTCCCGGTTCTCTCATTGTTCCTGAGCTTGGCTCCAAGTTTAATAAAGGTGTTTTGTCTCCTTGCTTAATAAGTGGAATTACCATAGCAGAAACTCCAGCTGGGGAGAGGGATAGTGCAAAGCATGAGTAATCACAACTGGTTTCGGGCAGGTTTTGCCATTTGGGTCTGGTTTCAAGGGTATGATGACATAGCGCTATGGGCTAATTTGGAGCTACCATAACTCTTGCCAGACAAGGAGTTGTAAGTTATAATGTGCTGCAAGCAGAGAAAGCTGCTGGGATAGAGCAAGAAAAATGCCTTCCAAGCTAGGAAAAGAGGTTCCTGCTCCATAAGCTTTATTTGCTTATTTTATAATGCAGCTTTGTGCTTGCCCTGCTGCGCTTTGCACAGGACACGGTGATGCCTTTACCTGTGGTGATGCATTTACCTCCAGCTCACGTGAGGTGATTTTAATGCCCCCACCCTTTGAGAACACGTTTCACCTTTGCTTTCATCCAGCACCAGCCAACCTGGGCTGCAGATACTGCAATGAGACAAATTGCTGGCAAATCCTTGGAGGAGAAGTTGAGCTTTCAAAGCAGGAATTGATATGGGCCAGGGCACTTCAAGGAAAAAGACACCTGGCCAGACAAAGCCATCACTTGTGACTGGAAATGGGGAACTGCAGCAGATCTGCTGAGGACCCACAGAGAAGGAGCAGACAGCAACAGGGGTCATCTCTGTCCATCAAAACCATACTCCAAAGCTTTCTCCATCAAGTGCAGTGACATCACTCATTCTGAGAGCAGAAACCCCCACCATGCCCCCAGAGCAGGGGCAGAGCCCCACCCTCAGCTGCCAGCCCCTGCCTCCCGCTCACCTTCCCATTAGACCCCTGAGCCCTGCAGCAGATTAATGACTTCAACCATGGCTGCACGCCTGCTTTTAATTTCTCTTTCCTTAGTCACTGTGCTGCTGCTGACACAGATGGACACTGCAGCTCCTGCCTCAGTCACGAGGTAGTGCCTGTATTTATTTCTAGCAATAGTTCACCTTTGAAAGGAAAATGTTTCCATTAAACAGCACAAGTTCAGCAATCACAAACACACAGTGATGTAAAGCCTAAGCCAGCCTCTGAAACCTCCCCAGTAAATACTGAGCCATCCCGTGGAGTACAATGGGTAACATCCCAGTCCCACAGAACAGCCAAATCCTCTTCAAATAGGAAAACCCCTTAAAAACATGGCAGACAGGAGCAGCAGGCACGAGGGGTTTCAAGCACCCTGCACAGTGCTCCCTGTCTCACCCACAGCTTAGGCGCTAAGCTGAGACCAACTCTGAGCCAAGCTGCCAAACCCAAACTACTGATTTGCTCAGGGTCAGAGCCGAGCCCCCAGCAGCACCTACATCTTGTGACTGGGACAGCATCACCCTCAGCAAAGGCAGCACATTCAGTTTTGGGTTGGCATAAACAAGTGTGACCCCAAGTTAGAGACGCTCAAAACCACAGGGCTTCCTCCATAGCCAATGGGTGAGCTAGAAGAGGTTTGTTGACATTCATATCCTGACCAGTTCCCAATTTTTGTGGGCTTTATAATGACTGTTTTGGCATCAAAGGAGGAAGAGTGGTGACTCCTTCTGCCAGCTCTGCTCCCTAAAAGAAACCCTGCAAATAGAGCATCCAAGTCCCATCTGCAAAGAAACATCCAAAATCTTACTGAACCCAGCACAACCTTGGCAATGCACAGAGAGGCCCTACTTCAATGTGGCCAATGTTGCACATGCTGTTAAATGTATGGCCTGGTATGACACACACCTGAGCGAGAGAAGCGTCCCCTCTAAGGCAGAGGCCATACACAGCAGACGACACCAGGGAGGTCTTCAAGAGTGATCACAAAAGTGATGGGTGGTGGAGCAGAGAAAGGAAAGCATGGATTGCCTAGTCCACAAGCTTGAATTTGCTATCCATACACCTGCTGGAAAAGCTTCTAAGGAGTTTGTCAAACAAAAAGCAGCGATACCCCAAACTAGGGTGCTTGAGGAAAGACCCTCTCCTGAGCACAGCAGGACCATTGGCTCCCTCCATCCACCCCAAAGCTCGCTGCCTTCTACTGGCAAGCCAGCACTGCCCATGTTGTGCCCGACTGCCCCTTCAGAGACCAGTCCATTTCTTGTTTATTTTTCATTTTAAATGGATTAGACATGTACAAAAGCCTCCCTTGAAAAGAAACAACTGAGATGTGAAAAGGATGGGAAGATCCAACTGCGAGGCGTCAGCACTAATCCACGTCAAAGGGCATGCTGTCAACAACTTACTGTAAACTTCCAGGAGGGGGAAAAAAAATGCTCAGAATAAAATAGTTAAGTCCAGACAAATGTTTGTCATTCATTATCTGGAGTCAAGCTTGGATTTCTCAACCACGCGGCCAAGCCAAAGCAAGCACGTTAATAATAAGACATCCTTTACAGGGAGCTACACGCCAGGCGTGCAGCCTGCCCTTGAAGGGAGAAAGGCTGGAGGCAGGTGGAGGTTCTGTTTGCTTTTCTCCGATAACAGGTATTTAGTTTTCTACGTCACTTCGTTTTATCGTAGCCTGAACCCCAGCCGAGCAGCCCGGCTCCACCTCCCCACCTGCTCCCTGCACCAGCTGGCCCCGCAGCTGAGGGGATGCTGGGCATCATGTGGCAATGCCACATAGCCCACTGGCTGCCCCCAACCCAAACTAGGGGACCCCCAGCCCTGCTCAGGAATCAGAGGCATTGCTGGAAAACCCTGCAAGACAGATCTTAACATGACGCAGTCGTTCACAGGGAGGGGAGTGCCAGGAGATGGGATGGCTGTGCTTGTGTCCAAGTCACCTGGAGAGCTTAAAAACAAGGCAAATCCCCCCAGATTCTTCCTCATGCACTGAGGCCCGTGGATAAAAAAAACACAACCGGCTATGGCAGGAAAGGGCAGAGCACAAGGTGGGGAGGCTCCGAAGACATCCCATGTATTGGCACCAAGTGAGCAACCACCCAGCTCAGGCAAGACCCAACAGGTCAACATGCTCCACTTGAATTCTAATAACCCTTCTGTTTGGACAGACAGCCTGGATCAGATTCTCCACCTTCTCTGGATATCCTGGGGTACTATTTGCATCCCAGCCCAGCTCCCCACACCCCTCAAGCTGCAGTTTGGGGTAGCAATGGCTGCATGGAAGCGACACCCCCCCGTGGCTCTGCCAGCTGCGGGCGGTGCGCGAGGCATCGTGCCTTCTTTCCCCATCCAACAGCACGGCAGGGGTGTGGGAGCCTCTGCCCCATTACTCACAGGTCTGCAATCAAGACACGTTTTGGGGAAGCGACTCGGTTTGTAGAAGCTCTATCCAAAACTCCTGCCTGTTCCCTCGGTGCCCGGTGCAGTGCAGCCCTCCCGATCCTCCCCCCAGATAACTGCAGTGCTCAGGTTATCATGGCTCTGCTCTGGGGCAGGGAAAACAGTCTATAATGTTTGCTTTGGTCCCCGTGACTATATATTGTAATATATATATCTGTATCTTCTTTGAAATAGAAGACAGGAGGAAAATGCAGTTATTGAAGTTCTCCCTGGGCCAAGGAGCTTTGAAAAAAATGTGGAGGGAGAGAACAAAACACCAAGTTTAAACTGCTTTCAGTGGAAAAAAAACATTAAAGGAAAAGGAATCTTTTGCAGGATGTGTATTTTGCTGATTTTGACAAAAAGCCCTGTTGAGAGGAGGGGAAAAAAGCCTTCCTTTAAAGGTTTTCATCTAGCATTGCTTTGCATCTTTCCAGCACGGTTCATGAAAGAGTCCTCACAAACCTGTCGTGCCCAGGGAGAATGTGTGTCCAACCATGGGCTGTGTGCAGGGAGTCAGGAGACAACCCTTGCCTATACCATGAAAATAAGCAGGTGTTATAAAACGGGGCAGAAGGTTAATAATAATTTTTTAAAAATTAAAAAATGAACTTCCCCCTCTGCTTTGCCCCTGGGGAAGGGAAATGCTGATCCTCTAGCTCACAGATGGGTCATCCTAGAACAAGCTCCTGGTTTCCACCCTGTTGGCCATGTCTGGTAACAGGGAAAGATTTCAGAGGAGGGATGAAGGACATCAGACTCCCTCCCCAGCAGCAGTGCCAGGAGCAATGCACCTGTTGGGCAGACCACAGGATGCGATGGGGATTTCCTGGGATGAAACATCAGCTTCGGCCACCAGTCCCTCCCCAGCCACAACCACATCTCACACCACAGAGGAGGAAATGCGGGTCGAGCACACACCTCCCCAGCAATTAAAGTCATTTCCTTCATATCGACCAGTCCTGGCCATCCTGTGACATTCCACAGAAAATATTAATTATACCCTCTCCAACTGAGACCAGTTTCTCATTCAGGTGTTGCTGGACTAGAACCACAGCCAAGCTGGGATTCCACAATTGCATGCAAGGAAGGATTGAGCATCACCCAAATGGCTGTTTTTCCACATTCTATCTCCCTGAAACTTCAAACAACTGCACACAGAGCAATGAATTTAGCGTAATGCCACCAATGAAACACTCAAATTAATAGCAATCAAGTGTAAATGCTCCACATGATAGCAGCAGAGCCATGCTTGGGAAAATGAGCTGTGAAAGCTTAAAAACCCAGCACAAGATGAGACCACTGGGGGTGGGGGGGGAAGTGTAACAAAACAGACAGTCCATTGCAATATCCTTTTCGTGAAGAACCAAAACGAACCCAGGAACACATCAGAGAATAATCATTTAGCACAGATCAAACAGTAGAACTAGCACATTAAAAATACATGCAGCATTAATCAGCTACGCAGAGTTATATGCCATCATTTCCATAAATAATACAGGATCAAAGCAGCCCGAGCAGCACTATCAGTTAATACAGCCAGCCAGTCAATCAAAATAGAGGAAAGCTGCCTGAAAACTCTGGCAGTATCATTTGCCAGGAATAAAGCAGATTCATCTGAGAAGTGGCAGGACCAGTTAAACAGGTAAAGGTTACTGGCAGGCTCTTCATTATACAGAGGTGATGCCACAAAGAAAAATAAAGAATTAATGCATCTTCAAGAAAAAATTTGCCTTTTTTTTAAGCATTGTGGAATATCATTGTCTATCTTGTCTAGTGATAACCCCTCTGAAGAGCCAAGGCACAGGGGAGAGGTAGGGGCAAATAATTTCCCAGGCAAATTATTCCCCCACCCGTAGCATCCCCAGTGGCCCCAGTGCCATGTCAGGACTGGCTGGTGGTGAATGGAGCAGGGGCGAGCCCTGGGGGTGAGACCAAACCAGGGTCCCTTCCCCAGAGTCAAGGCAGTGCTGGAGGGGGTCTCCCCTTCACCCAGGAGAAACATCCCCATTGCAGGAGCCATCCCACCAGTGCAGGGTGGAAGTTCACCACCTTCAAATATGGAGCCTTTAAATATCCACCCCTCTCTCCGTGCACAGAGAATAAATGCCTGTGTCATTAAGCCATTTGCTGAGAGGCTGCAGAGCCATTTAACTGGCTGATTTTTTAAACAGGCATGTGGAGCAGTGCAAGCTATAAATAGCAGAGATGCTTGCCTCGTCATGTTTCTGGTGGCTTATTTATAAGGACAGGGGGCAAGTGAATTAAAAGTGGTAAAAAGAGAGGCTTGAGCTTCATTCTGGTTTCAAGGCCAAGCTGCCTGAAGAGAAAAAACCTTCAAGGTTTTGCTTTTTTCTTTTTTCCAGGCTAAAAGCAAACGCCCATCTCTCACGCTCAGGCTCTGAATCAGTTACATTTACAAGGCAAATTTCAATTCATACAGCAGGTGTTGAGAAAGAAAAAAATAAATAAATCCTACTTTAAGCAGCAAAAGGCCAAACTAAGGCTTCACATTAGTTCCTGCAGCTCCAGGGAAGCTCCTCGTTTACTGAAATAGGACCCATGTGGGTATGAAGCAGGGAGACCCCAAAAATCTCTTCCAGAGGAGGGGAATAAAAACCCTGAAGTGGGTTGAGCAGAGATATTGCCAAATACAAGGGCTGGCAGCCTGTCCAGCATCACAACCCCACCGTGTTCCATGTGACGAAGGACGATAGGAATTTTGCATGGGAAGATCTGGATGTACATCGAGCAGAGGAGGAATTCAGCCTCCAACAAAAGACCCGCTTTGGGCAGCTCAAACCATCCCCGGCCGATTAGCGCTCGGGCAGCGTGTTTGGATGGTCTATTCTTCACAGGCAGCTCAGCACAATCCAGGAAAACCACGTGAGCCACACGCACCCTTCCACCTCCCCCTCGTATTCGGTGCCTTTATTAAATAGCTGGTGAAAACAAGGGGAGAGAGCCAGGCTGCCCTGCAGCCACTTGGCTACAGCATCCCAACTGGCTGGGATGTATGAGAAGCTGGACCACTCTTCCAGCATCACCAGCAGGGAGAGAAGGCATGGAGGGGAGCAAGTGACCCCATCAGAAGTAGTGACATCTTCCACTGCTCCTCTGGGAGAAGCAGCTGCCAAGGAGCCAGGACCAGCACAGCGAGGAAGTTTGCTATTGAATTGGGGGAGGAGGGGGGAAGTTCTGCCCAAACAAATGAGATTCAATTACTCCAAGTCCAGAGTGACTTGTTCAAGATGCTTCCAGAGTGACAAGCTTTAATCCAATAAAAGACCTTTCCAGACAAGCTCTGCTGGGATTTTGGGAGCATTCCCCCCCCCCCAGTAGGAACCTAGTAGTCCCCAGCTCCACACTGGGGATTGATTTAACTCCAAGGGCAACAAGGACATCAATTTTACAAGGCAGCCTCAAAGCACAGGACCCTCAAGCTTACTGGAAGGAGGAGAAGCAAAGCAAGAACAACCATCTCATTTCAGTCTGACCCGACCCAAAAGTCAAATTTAAAAAAAGCAAATAATTTCCTGTGAAGCAGAAATCCTGGTTTTCATCCAGTTTAATGAGACTGAATGGCAACCGGTTCTGTTCTCCTGGGGTGCTAGAGACACACGACCCCGCAGGGCAGGGCAGATGGCTAGATTGCAATCTAGCTTTTTAGCTCGTAAAACATATTAATATCCCCAACCAATTAGAAAGTGCCAGACTCTGCCCCCCCCAGCCCCTGCTCCCCCTGAGCAATGGCTCCCCGCACAGGACAGCCCACTTGAACTCAGACACGCGGCACGAGCCGTGGCAGCAAAGCCTGTGGGTCTCCAGGACCTCTGAAGCAAGTCTGAGCCCTTGCTGCAGGCTCTTTGAGGAGCTCAATGAAGTCTCAGGTGCAGTCTAGATGCTGCAAAGCAATCCAGCTCCTTAAAATAATAACAAAAAAATAACATTAAATGCTTGTCAGAGGTAAAGCTGGAATCTTCCAGCCAGACTCCTGCAAGAGAAATCCCTGCCTTCAGCAGCCAGCATAGGCATGTGTTTATTTCTAATGATAGCAGATGCATCACACCACTGCTAAGATCTTCTTGGAAGCACCAGCAAACACCTCGGATCTGCAGCAGCACTTCCTGACAATCAGCTGGCCTGCAAATACCAGCAGCAGCAGAATGACTTAGCCCTGCATATTCATAGGCCATGGGCTCTCTTCAAAAAACCTCTCAAGTCTTTCCCCTGACTTCATCAGACTTGCACCCAGGTCCTCTGCTCCTCAAGGGACAGCTTGTTCCGAGCTTCTCTGCCCACACTCGTGGGCTGTGGGAAGTCCTGGATGTCCCTGTTCTTGTGCTGCTCACCCGCACACAGCTGGTGGGGACAGGCTGATGCCCACTGTCACCACCACCCATCTGGGTGGACCCCAAGATGCTGCAGCCACCTGCAAGGCCACATCACAGCAGCATAAGGACCATGTTCCCCTCCAGGATGGAATTACTCATCCTCTGAAGTTACACCTCAGTGTAGCCCATGAGATGAGCTCTGCTGCCAGCCCAGCACCATCGTTCCTAAATTGGGGTACCCCTGCCCACCACACAGCTTCAGGCAAACAACTTCCTTCAGCATTTCAGCAGCTTTGCCTCCCCACAGGCTGGTGTTTGGGTATTACCAAGAGCAGTCAGGTAAATAACTCCACCACACACCAGCAGTCTTGGTTTACTTTTAGCATTTCCCAAGTGGCAGCTCAGTGATGTGATGGTGTCCAAATATCTGCTATCAATTTAAAGAAAAAAAAAACCAAACAAAAACCTTGCAGAGGGAAGCTAACAAATAAGACCTTGGATCACCTTGTAGATCCACACAGAAATAGCCTGATTTTCATGAGCATTGCTAAATTCAAGGATCTCAATCTTGAGACAGGACAGTTGGATGCATCTGATTCAAGAATGACTCAGGAGCGCAGAAGGAAGGGAAGAAAGCAAGAAGTGACATTTTCTGCTGTGGGCAGCATCCCTTAACTTTAATCACAAAGATACAAATCCCACAATTTATTACTTGACTGAAAAAAGGCTCTCTCTGCCCTGGCTATTCCCATATAAATCCCAAGTAACAAAACCACCTTCCTTATCCTCAGCCGTCATGTCTGTAACTTAATTTCCATTTCTTTAAAAAAAAAAATCCCAGTGAGACCTTGGAAGCAAGGGTATCTCAGTAACCACACAGAACACAATCCTGAGCCCTCCAACAAGGAAGCTTAACCTGCCTTCCCAAGTGATGAGCAGAAGACAGCCCCAGCCCACCCTCGCCAGCTCCCCTTCTCCCCCCCGAGTCAGAAGCAGAGCAGGGGCATTCAGGCCAGGACCTGCACTTGCACCTAAAGAGATGGAGATTATTAAGGCTGCAAAAGTCCATTGCAAACATCTAGTCTCACCTAATACTCAGCCCCAACCTTGGAAACTCAACCAGCTGCACAGGCATTAAACATTTATGTGCATCCCTGGAAGAGTCCTGGGTCATGCTAAGCACAGAAGAAAAGCTCATCACAGGGCAAACCTGGGTGAGAAGACCTCTACCAAAGGGTGTAATGGCTGGATGGGAAGAGGGAAGAAAAGGAGTCACCTAGAACTGCAAAAGGGACCAGAACTGGCAAGATGGCTCAAAACTGCCTTCAAGAGCTTGGCTGATTCTGTCCCATGGGGAGCTCCCAGCCCCTCAAGTAGCACAGCCCCACTGTGGCAGGGTCTGGTTGTTGATGGCTTGGACCAAAATCTTTCCCTTACAGTATACTAGGGCTGTAGGGAGACCCCCAAAAGGTGTACCCCTGTGGTGCCTCTGCATGCACAGAGGCTTCTCCACACACAACCAAAACCCTCCACCTCTCCATAGGATGAGGAAATGAAGCCAGCACTGACAAACAGGTCCACCCCTCACCCCGCTGCCTCCCTCACACCCAGCCAATTAGCCAGGCCAGCCCCCATTGCCCAGAGGATTTGTCAGGGTCCCCTTTACAAGTTAAGCCCATCAGTTAATCCCACCCAAAGCCGCAGCCACCACCCACTGGCAGCACTGGCTGCACCTTCTCCATCTGGGCTGCAAGCATCCCAGCAAGAGATGAACCCATGCTGGATGCTGCAGACCCATCAAACATCATTGCACACCCTGACTCAGCTCTCACCCATTTCCGCAGCAGCACGGGACACCCTCCTGTGGTTAACTGCTCTGAGCTGCCAGGCCACCTGCATTTCCTGCCCTGTGGCTGCAGCAGAAACTGCTCATTGTCCCCTTCCATAAGGTGCAGAGGTGAGGTGACACTCAGGGTCATGCCTGGGATCTGGTGACCCATACAGCACTATGGAAACTGCAGGGAAGAGAGATAGCAATGGCTTTCAAGATCTGTAACACTTACTATGGTCTAAAGATGCCTAAAGCCAGGGTCTAGGTGCAGCTCTTCTGCTGACCGAGCTACAGCACAGGGACAACAAGGGTGTGCAAGGAGGTTTGGGCTTTTCAGCCCACCCATCTGCTGTGCACAGGACTGGAAAAGTGTCAGAACAAAAGGTCCTTCAGAGACCCATATTGTTCAACACCATCCTACAGAACTGGGTGAATAGAGTTTTGTTCTTTAGGCAGGGCAAGTCCAAACAGCAACCCCATCTCCACTCCAGCACCAAGCATCCATCCAAAGAGCAGCCATCCCCAGGTCAACGTCCCCAGCAAAGCTCCAGCTTCTGCTTTAAAACAAGACATACAGACGGAGGAGGCAGAGTCTCCACAGCGGGTGTTAGAGGCTTTGGTGATAAGGCAGGGGATACTTCTAAGCTTGTCTCCACAAACACTGGGATTAGCAATTTACTTCTCTTAAAAACAAATTCCAGGATTTTAACATGATCACAGGCTTGGAAAGAAAAATAAACATTGTGAGACTGGGAAAGGGAAGACAGAGCAGAGGAAGCAGGCAGCTCAGTGGTAGTAGCTTCTTAAATCGGAACGATAAAAATGCACTGAAGTCAGGATTTAAGTCTTGGTAGCACTGAACAGCCACTGACTGTGAGGAATCTCACACCAATTCCTCACCAGTAGTAAGTCCAGCAGCACTAAAGGAACCCTTTCTAGTAACGTGCATGAGGAAAGGCCCATTTGCTTCGTGCAATAAAGCATATGATGCGTTAATTACCAACTGAATTGAAAGCATAATGTTGAAAATATGCTTGAATTCAAGCAAAGAAGGGTTTCGGCTAAATCCATGATGCCCACTGGCTTTACTGTGCCTTTGGGGCTTAACACACACACCCCAAAACCCACAAAGCAGCTCCCACGAAGACCACGGCCATACCACCCACTCCTGCCACCTCCACGAGCAGCCACATCATGCAGGGGGATGCTGCGGTGCCCAGCATCTCCTCCTGCTGTTGTCTCATCCCCTTCTGGGTGCACTAAAACCCACCCGACCCATGAGCAATGGCAGCAATTCCCCACCAGCCGGCATTAATCTCAGCCTGCCACACTAACGAATAACAAATTAGCCAGTTTGAGAAGACAGAATCTGCCTGTACATTCCTGCCCTGGCCATCACCACTGCACAAAGGCACCAGAGAGCAATTTTAAGATCAAGTGGCTGTAGCCATTAATAATAAGCACTTAAAACTCCACAATAAAAACTCAGCACACTCTGGGATGGTGGGGATGCGTTATCATCTGTGCTCTAACTTCCCGAACGAGATCTGAAACACAGAGGTGAGGGCAGTACATGGTGGGATCCATGGCAGTGCTGGCACTAGACACAAAACCTCCAAACCTGCACCCTTGACACCTCCTGTGGCAACACCAACAGTCATTATGTGAGCTCCTACTTGGACATCTGAGGGCACCCCAAAGCCATCACTAAACCAGTCACCTCATGCCTCGCAGTAGCCTCGCGTGGCATTTGGCCCATTTGAAAGGGATGCTCTTGATAAAACCACTGGAGCCCAAGGCAGGGGAGCTGATGCCTTCTGACACCAACAGCAACAAACACACAAGGTCAGACAGGGAAATGTGTGCTTGATGCAACCCAGGGCAGGTACCTGCAGCCTGTTTGGCACACAGGGTGGCACCACGCTGCACATGCCAAGTGAGTCTCTGGGCCCGTGAGGTCTGATCATGGCACAACAGAGAATGTTACTTTTGCTTTAAGAAAACCCAACCCCTCCTATCTTATCGGCAATTCCTAATCTTAAACCATTCCGTGTCTTCCAGTGAAAGTAAAGACAGAAGCCTCAATGGAAAGGTCTGAAAAAAAAAAGTCCAGATCCTCAGCCGATTGTATTTCTAGTCAAATAAAGCAGGTCACTTAATGCACTTGTTCAGACTGCTAAAGCTACCAGAAAAGCAGAATATATCCCTTCCAACATTAGGGGAAGCTCAACATGCTTAAACCAAGCATCTTCCAGGCAGGGAAGACAAAAAATATATACAAAAAAGGAAAGAAAGAATTAGTGCTGCTGCATTTGCATGTGTCCGAACATAAAGCTTTGAAAGCATAGAGAGAAGCCAAGTTCTCTGGTACACTAAGTGGGCAAAGCATGATCCATGGACTCCAGCAGAGTTTTGTCTACTTAATCTGTGAGTAAACTGGAGTCTCCGCTTCAAAGACAATCACTGTTTTCATCTCCCAGCACCATCACTCAGCCCTGTGCCCAGCAAGAGCTTCACCAGAAAGCACAGCCCTCCAGTTCACCCTTTACCTCATCCCTCATCACACTCTTCATTGATAATTCCATTTATTCCTCTTGCCTTAAAGCTTTTATCAGCTCTGTACGAGGCCCCCAGCTGCAACAGGACCTCAAGCAGTCTGCACCGAGCTAGACGCCCGTTTCCCAGAACGGAAAAAGCCCATAGCCATCTTCTCCCTTCACACATCCACCGGGTACCAAGCTAGCATGGGCTCTTCCCAGCACCTGCCGAGCCGCAAACACATCTTCAGATACAGGTAAGAACCTCGGCTCCAGCAACACAAAGTAATCGTTAACCCTGTTGTGCTGCCAGCACACAGAGGTGGGACACTAGAAGAGCCTTGATGCCTACAGAACAACTCTGCTTCCAAGGTACCACCCAGTGATGCTTGGGGCCACTGTCCACCCTGTTAGATGACACTGATGGGCAGGACACGTCTTCAGCTCCTCTGTGGGGAGCATGGTGCATGCCGTGGACAGCTGTCATGAAGGATGCTTTGGGGAGCCAGGGGCAACACCCACCCACTGCTCCCCAAAACCACCAGTAACGCCTGTAACACCACTAGCACTGCACGGGCTTGGTGCACCTGCCCTGCCAGGCCCCAGCCACGGCAACCCCTGCCCTGAGCGGGTGGGGGGCAGTGACCCCCACCAAGCCCCAACCCTGCACCAGGCACATGAGGCTGGGGAGTGAGGTGCTCCCGGGTGTCCCAACCCGCGGGAGTCCCTCCTCCTGCCCCACACGGGGGTCGCTGCATTCAGAGGACACCCAGGGAGCTGACGCCCCGTCCCCCACCGCACCCGGCCGCGCCTTTGTCCGCCCGGTGGAGGCAAGGATGGGGCAGCCTCGTCCCTCTCCCCGCAGAACCGGTAGCCCCGCTACCCACGGCCCCATCACGGACACCTATGGGACAACTCACCTGTGGGGCCGCTGCCTGGGGCTCCTGGGGCCGCCGCCTCCTCCGCCTCCTCCTCTTCTTCCTCCGCTGCCGCCGTCGCCGTCGCCTCCTCGGGGGGCGGCGGCGGAGGCGAAGCGCTGCCCCGGGCGGGCACGGCGGTGCTTCGAGGCCGGGCCGGCGGCGCTGTGCCGGGACTGCCCTCGACGGGGCCGCCGCTACCGCTGCCGGGCTCTGGGGGCGGCGCGATGCTGGAGGTCAGCCCGGCAGCGGCGGCGGCCAGGAGGGCGGCGAGGCAGAGCAGGGCGAGCCCGGGCGCGGTCCTCGGCCGGCGCCTCATGCTGCGGCGCGGCGCTCCGCCATTCATTCATTCATCCAGGCGCTCCTTCACCTACCGAGAGGGGCCTGGGAGCGGCGGCGCCGGGCGGCGGCGGCTCCCGCCCGCCTCAGCCGGCCATGCCCCGCCGCTGCCGCTCCGAGCGCCCCGCAGGCGGCACCCGCCGCGCCGCGCCCCGGCCCGGCTGACAGCGCTGGCCCCGCCCCTCGCCCTCCATCACCAATCAGCACCACGCCCGCCCCACCTGACGGCAACTTTGTAACTCTTTGTGCTCGGCGCGGCCAATCAGCGGCCGCTGGGGGCGGGCCGAGGGGCGGGGCGGAGCGGCGGCGGGGGCTGGCGGTGCGGCATTGTGAGGGCGGGGGGGGGGAACCGCCCCCGGCCCCCCCAGCGCCCCCCGCCATGCAGGGGGAGCGGGGACGGGCGGGCACCCGACTGCCTTTTTGTATCTGTGGTACAGAATATGTGTTTCAATAACGCATTTTTTTTTAATTGTATTTTCGTGTTTTTTTATATTTTTATTTTTAAAATTAAATTCGCCCCCCTCCCCAGTTGTGCAAAACAATGAGGAAGGCGCAGCGGGACACAAAGCGGGTTGTCAGCGGGGTCCGGCCCCGCCGGAGCCACGCTCTCTCCATGCACCGGTGCAGGGCTCTGGAGGGGTCCAGCGGGTCGGGGGCCGTCACCGCCCCCTCGGCACGACACCACCGACCCCCCACCCCCGACAGTCACCTCTATCCTCTCCCCCTGCACACCTCCACCATCTCCCACGCCCGCGGTAATGCCATTCCCCTTTGTGCTGCTCATCTCCGGGACTGGAGCTGTTTCCCACGCAGCTCAATAAAACCCAGGGACCAGCCATAAGGACAATGAAAAGTGGGGGAACACCCAGGTCGCCCCCCACCCATGATCCTACCGCGGCTGGACACCCTGAGTGACCTTGGCCAAATCACCCTTGTCCCAGAGGAGCGATGGGCAGCGCAGATCCGGGAGGAAGCACAGTGACACATATATTAATTATTTACGGTGCCCAACTGGGGGATCACTGGTTCACGCGCGTTGAAGCAAAACGCAGGCGTGCGCTGCCAGCCCTGTGAGGTGGGGAAAACACTGCTCCGATCAACACAAAGGCACGTGGCTGCACGCTGGGCTGTACTGGAGCAGCTGGGTGGGCCGTATGGAGCTGTAGGGGTAACAGGCGTCCCTATGCATCCTGCTGCAGGAAGGTGCAGAGTGGGACGGTGCAGAGCACTGGGGACATCATGGGTCTCAGCCACCAGTCCCCGCCCGTGGGTGTGTGGCATTGCCAGATGAGTGTTTTCATCATCTCTTCTTCCTGAAGGAGCCAGTGGATGCTGACAAATGCCTCTTTGGGATTAGGCAGCCCCACCTTCAACCACCACCCAGTCTAGGCTGCAGGTCCTTCTCTAGCACAATATTTAGGGGTTGTCTACAACAGAAATGCTGCCTGGCATAGCTGCTGTGGGCTAATGATTCTGCAAATAGTTCACTACTCTTCCCCCATATCCATCCACTTAGCAGAAATAAACGGGACTTTATTCCTACATAATAATATAATTATTATTCCCCAGCAGCTACGCTCTGTCAGTTCCCCCACCGAGACAAACCCTTCTGAGATTTGCTTTTTCTAATTGTTGTCAACCTGTCCTTCCTCCCGGGGACCAAAGAGTCCCTCCGATCAGGGGGAATACAGCTGGCAGAGAGGGAGGATGGTTTGCTGCTCAAGTCTCTCCTCTAATGATTCACACAAGGGTATTGTCTATGGGAACGGGAAGGGAGAAGCCAAGCGGAAGAATGATTGTTAAGGGAAGAATTGTCTGCAATAAAAAAAAATAATCCTTAGTTTTAAATAAAAGCTGAACAACCTTAGCAGCCAAAGGATGGACCCTGCACCCATCTCCTGGCTCAGGACTGCTCCCCACCAAGGTGTGAGAGTCCATACAGCACAGGCTGCCATAGCTGCTCATCTGGTTTCCAAAATACTCTATAGTTTCCCCTTTCTGCTTGGGACAAGCGGTTAAGCAAGTCACAACCTATCCTCGGGTGGTCCTGTGCTGTCACGCTGACACAGGAGGAAGATGGGAAGATCCTGCCTGGGTCAGATGTCCCTGAGGCATCCTTATCCCATCAGGACCCATGAAAGAGGACTGACCTCCCCTTGGAGGTGGGATCACACAAAAAAAACAGAGAATTCTTCTGCCCATCTGGCTTATTTCAGTGCTGACTTATCATAAGAATCTTTATAAAGAGCTGCAAAAAGAGAATTGACTGCCTCTGCCACGTTGGTGGTAGACACAACCCAGAGCCACATCCTGGTGACAGCAGGGGTAGGAACCCCGAGGGGTGAATTCACACGTTGGTGGAAAGCACTGACAGCCCCCAAAGCTGCCAGGCTGCACAGCAAGGGCCAGGCGAAGGCTGGGGAAAGGCTGCAGAAGATGCTGGACAAAGGGGATGGAGGAAGCTTTTTTACACTGAGGATGGTGAGACCCTGTCCCAGGTTGCCCAGAGAGGTGGTCGCTGCCCCACCCCTGGCACCATACCAGATGAGGTTGGATGGGGCTCTGAGCACCCTGCTCTGGTTGCAGATGTCCCTGCTCCCTGCAGGGGGGTTGGACCAGATGAGCTTGAAAGGTCTCTTTTCACCCAAACCAGTCTGTGATTCTATGATGCAGGTGGCGATCCCCAGGCCCTGCATAGGGACACTTTCAGCAGGACTCACCGCTCCCCCTGTTGATGTCAAATATAGTTGCAAGTGCTCTCCAGCCCTGAGCACCGGCCCCAGACCATCCCCAACGGGATCCCTAAAACCCAGAGCTGGGAAAGCTGCTGGCTGCCTTCAAGGGCACCCAGCCGGGGATGCCAAGGGCACAGAGCAGACCTGCTCTGGCACCGTGCCACCGAAATTTTCATGCTTCCCTTCTTTTTATGGTTCCATTTTGGAATGAGAAGGTGGAAAATGCACGTCTGAGCAGAATGGATCCTCAGGGAACGAGGAGGGCTGACGCAGGTTGTAAGCAGGCAGCCCAGCCTCCGTGCCTGCTTTATTCATAAGTTGTAAGGGTATCGACATCCTCCCCAGAATTGTTTCTATTCCACCAAATCAGCAAGATGTTCTTCCCCAGTGGAAAGTTTCCATCAGATATTTATCATCAATCTCTTTCTCTGACCTATTTGCAAGCCCCAAGCCACTCTCTCCACCACCCACTACTTGAAAGCTTTGATAATTCAATGAGATGTTAATTCTGACACCCAGCATAACCCATGATACAGAAACTTTTTTTTTTTTTTTTTTTTTTTAATTACCATTAATTGCAATGCAGGAGCAATGAATCCTCACCGCAGACTTAGTTTTCAAAGCACCCAGTAGCATTTTGCTGCACAACTCCCATTAAGTCAACGTGTATTAAGTGGTTTCTGACTGTCCCATGTGATCTGAGGTAGGCAGAGCCCAGAAACAACAGAGCTGCACAAATCTGCCATGGGGATTGAGAATCCAAGCTAAATCCCAGCCTGGCCAGTGTGTGAACATGTGGCTGCTTAAAAAGCACACTGCAAAAGGGCACTGGCAGTTTTAAGCATGTCAGGATCACCTTTTAGGACAAACTGATGCTCTAAATGCAAAAGATTACTAGTGAGACCCCATGTTCTTTATCAGGGCACCCAGCCTGGGAGTCTTGAGCCATACACATTGCTGGAAATTTTTCTACCTTCATTTAAGAGCCCAACCCAGTGGGACTTTGCAGAATGTGCCCCTGAGGAGGGTGCTCTCCCCTCCCTTTGCAGACCCCTGTCAAGCATTGCCTGGTTTAACAGAGATCAATAGGTTCTTTAGGCTGCACTTCCTCAGTGAATATTTTCATTATCCCACATGCACATTTATCATTTGTTTAAATCATCGAATAAAGAGCGATTGAGATTTGAAAGCCCCAGGAGCACCTCTGTGAAGCCATGCACAAGATGCAGGAACTGACTTAAACCACACGCAGAAGTTGTGGCTTTATTTTCACTGGTGGAGCCCAGTAAACGGTGTGTGTGGTGGGAAGCAAATAATTTTTTTAAATCTTTCTGTTTTCATGACCAGACCAGCATTAGCAACAAGAAGCTGACAGCTAGAGTGCAGAGCTCTGTCTTCATCTCTTTCTTTGTGTATTTTAAAAATAAACCACCTTCTATAGGGTTGTTCTGAAACAGCAGCCTTGCCTTAGCTAAGTGCATGCATTGCCTACATCTATCTCCTGATTTGAATATAAATGAAAGCGAGTGAATTAAAAACGGAGCCTGGAGAGTCGTCTCTGCAGGCATATGGCTGCTGGTGGTGGGGCTTGGAGGGCAGAGACCAGGATCCTCACCTCAGTGTGCGGGCAAAGCACCCACAGCATAACCACATGACCAATTATTCCTTCTTTGGGGTCTAGTTGCCTCATGCTCTGTGTTCACAGGGAATTTAGCCTTATACACGTCTTCAAAATAATGATGTTGCTTTACAAGTGCCTTTGGCTGACTGGTCTCAACACAAAGCCCTGATAGTCCCATCACCGTGGTGCTGAGCATCCCCCCCTCCAGTTCCCTGCAAAGCTCCCAGGAGGAGCCTCATCCCCAGCTCCTGCGTGCAGCAGGGATGGGACATCCCTTTGCCTTGGCCATGAGCCACCCTGCAGCTTCCACGGGCCTCACACACCTTTTTTATTTGCATAAAGCAACTGTGGCATTGAAGCAGTAAACATCTGGCATCTTTTTTGCGACTTCCCAGACAGCAACAAAAGTCACGTCCCCAGCCAACAAGGCTGCAAAATGCCACGTGCTGTGGCAGCCGCTGCTCCCACCGTGAGCATAAACAAACCCAGCCTTAGCACAGGTCTGTCATCATTTCACATAAACGCAATTAGCAGCCAGACCACCCCTCTTGCAGGTCGGCAGCAGGGAGCAGGACACAGGGGTGGTACGAGCACCACTAATAGGTCCCAATTCTGTACACACTTAGAGAGCAGCTTAACTTTAAGCACATCGAGGTCATACAAATGTAAAGCTAAGCTTCTTTTCCCATCAAAAATGTCCTACAAATGCAAAAGACTTAATAAATTGGCTAGTGCTTATTTTTCTCGCTGCCCTCTGAAAGGTTGGCTCAAAAGGGCTGAGCAGAGAGGGACTGATGACTCTGATCACTCAGAAACTACAATTTCTCTTCCATAGGCATTTGTGGTGCTTTCAAATGTGTTTTCATCACCAAATCATATTGTCCATCCCAAATGTCCTGGAGAAGGTTTTCAGAAGCGATGATTGGGAAGGATTGCATTGAAACCCAGCAGCTGAGAGGGTTTGGCACAGTCTGCTGGGGTGCAACCTGGGAGCCAGCACTTGGCACACGGAGAAGATTGAAAAGAAATCAGAGTGGTAACATCAAGAGTAAAATGTGCAATTTGTCGAAATAAAATGCTTTGGGGAAAAAATTATTCTGTCAAGGTCGAAGTGAATGGTTCAGTTTCTTTTCCTCGTCAATAATTCCCTGTGTGTTCCCACAACATGGTGTGATTTCAGCAAAACCAGTCTCTCCAATAAAAATCACTTCCACTGAAACCCTTTCTAGCCTTCCTGTGGCCAGAAGAGCTTTGCCAGCCATTGGGATCCCCCCTGCATATTTTCCTGCCCATTCCCCTCTTGCACACACATCTCCTGTCTGTGCACACACACACACTGTCCTCATCCCACACCCCAAACAAATCTCTCTGACCACACACACCTTGTCTGACACCCAGAGATTTTTTTTCTTGCCTCCAAAACAGCCTGAAACAAGCCTCTGGATATTGCCTCTCCAACACAGCCCCTGCAGTCCCCAGCATTGCCCCGGACCCCGCTCGCCAGCCCCTGGCTCCAGGGATGCTGCGCTCCTGACTTCAAGGAGCAGGTGCTTCCTGCTCCCCTTTTTATTTTTATTTGTGTGAATGTGGGACACAAAACAGAGACAACTCTGACACTCTGTAGGAGCAGAGGAGCATCCCTTCAAATGAGATTTAGAAAAGCAGTGTGGGAAGGTTTCTGTACTGCACGTCCACGGAAGAGAGCAGCAAATCCTCTCGGTGTTTGATGGCAGATCGCGCCAGCAAGTTCTTGAGCGTGAGACACTGAGCTACCAGGGATTATATAATTCCTCTGAAAAAGGGCTTTCCTTCCAGATCCCTTTAGCAAATCTCTTGCTATTACCTACCCTAAAGCACTGGTAACATTTTCAATCTCTCTGCTTTCTGCCACAGACATGTATTTTGCCTTTCACTCGAGGGCTTGGGTATTTTCCATTGAATACTGAAAGCAGGTTATTGCCTGGGATGTGGGGGGGATAAGGGATTGGGGGAGGCATGTCCAAATTAAACAGCTATTCCCACGTTACCTAATGCAGGTGACTGGCCATGTTGAGCCAGGTCCCCTCCCCAGAGCCCACGATCCTGCCCAAAATACTCAAGGTCAGTTTTAGTATTTGACTGTTTCCATGCGTTTGTTTTAATGAATCCCCAGGAGGCTCCAGCAAGGCTGGGGCTCATCCTGGCTCACAGGGGGGACCGGTGCTGCAGCATCACATGAGAATCAGCACTGGAGGATGTGGCTGGAGTTGGGATCAGACTAGACCAAAGCCCAATGAAGCTCAGCATTTCTGATGAGGTTTAGACCATTTCAGCTGCCAAACTCTGCATCCCCTGAAAAATGTAGGAAATTCTCCAAGTGAATGCAGGACAGAAGGTCCTTGATATTCACAGAGGTGCTTGTGGGACATTTAGTGGCCATTTTCACTCTAACCCTTGACAATCCATCAGCCCACAAAGCAAGACCTCTTATTTCTGCCTCTCCATCTCGTGCTTGGGACTGAGCTTCATTACTACAAGAAGCCACAACCAGGCACCACCACATCCCAAAATCCAGCCGCGCTTGACTGCTCTCTGCTGCCAGGAGCTGGGGACATGGGCAAGTGGGTGGATGGAAGAAGCCTGGGAGCAGGCGGTGGGATTGGCTGAGCTGGTGGGAACAGGGCCAGGCACGGCAGCGAGAGCGGGAGCGTGGAGGAAGGAGCCTTCCTATTGTCCAGAACAAAAGACCAGATGTGTACCCAGAGTAGGGAAAATCCCACCCTCCTAAAGCCATCTCTGGCGCTTCCACTGGGAAGAGCCTCGAGGTTCTCATTACGAGTACGTTCTGCACCACCGCAGCTAAAACCCTTCTTCAACTGATTTCATTAATTCGGGACAGCCACGCGTCCACCCACTTGCAGCAGGTTCTTCTGACCGGCTGTACCCCAGCTGGCTGCTCCCCACCTGCAGATGTTTCTGTCAAGAGGGTCACTTCTGCCATGTCTCTGATTTATTTATATTTTCTTAAAAGCCGATAAGCAAAATAAAACCCCACGATAGTTTGGTGGTTTTTTTCTTTATTTTCCTGACTACATCCTCTCTCCTCAGTTAACATTCTTCTTCAGCCCTACTCGGAAGCCTGGTGGATGTATGTGCTATATGTGCTACTGCACCCTTTTGGATGGCACTGAAACACTGAGTGTGTCCATACAATCATTTTAACCCGATCTTCTCCACACTGAGCCCTGGCCATTAAGTGCTAGTTTCCACCTTAGCTAACACAGACCTGTCAGAAAAGATCTCAGTCTTCATTTCAAGACACCAAGAATGCAAAACTCACCATTTTCCTTTTGGATTTGTTCCAAAAAGCTGGACCCATTGGAGTTTTTTTTAAACAATGAAGGTAATTAATTTCCAGTTTGACTTCATCTGTTTTTTTCTTCCTGCCATCCATTTGTGTTTTTCTCCCCTGCTAGATTACGGAACCTGCAATGCTTGCTCTTTTCTCCCCATGAAGGTATTTATACACTGTCATCAAGTCACCTCTCAACCTCTTTTTTTCATAATACAAACAGATGGAGGTCTTTAAGTTCTTCCCCTGTAAAGCCATTACTCCAGTCCTTCAATCATTTTTATAGCTCTTTTCAACACTCTCCAACACCATCTCTTAAATGCAGACACCTGAACAATGCAAAACTCCCAAATCAGTCTCCCCAGTCCCATTAAAAGGTGAAGTCTTCTCCCAGCTCCTGCTCACTGTTTCCCCACTCACACATCCAAGAATCTCATTCAGTGCTTTGGCTAAACCACCACACATTGCCAGGAAGCTTCCATTGAGCTGGTGCTCTACTACACCACCTCCTCAAGTCCTTATACAGAACCAAACCAGTCCAAATGATCCCCTTTCCTAAGGCTGGAGCTCCTTCTTCCTTCCTAGGCATCCTTCGCTGAACTGCTCCAATTTCACATGTATTCAGACCATAGTAACATCATTTGGTCTTTTACTGTAATTGCAGTTTGCTAAATGCTGGATACTGACCTGTAACCTTGGCAAAGAGAGATTTTTATTCAAGTGTTACCATTTCCCAGTTGCTCCTTTCCTCCCATTCCCTGTCATCATCCCTCCTGGGTTTTGGTGCTCAAGGGTGACAGATATCCATCCATGGCTGAGCTCAAGTCTGAAGACCCTTGCAGAGCAGAGGATTGAGACAGCTGGCCACAGTTGGGTCATCTCCAGGTACCATATGAGCTGACATTATCATGAATGTGTGCTGGGAATCACAGTGGCAGTGCTGGGGAGCACTGGCAGCTGGGGTGGCCCCAGCCTTGTGCCACTTCACTGGCCAGGACTCAGAACAGATCAGCACTGGCAAAAGGGAGAGATTTTCAGCACGGACACCCAGTGTGGCCAAGGTTTTCTGAGCAATGTAGCTGTCAGCATCACACTCAGAACTCCTGAAGGCTGAAATGTCTGAAACTCTTCTCCTATTTTTTTCCTTTCCCAGTTAGGCACTGCAGTGTATACACACACACTTCCATCTGGGAACAACTGTCATCAGCATCCTTTGGGCTGCAAGCAGCACAGTCACTTATAAGCTGTGTTAAGGGACAGTTTAAAAGAAATGTAAATAACATAATGAAAAAAAAAAATGCTTCTTGCTGGAGAGCTGCTAACAATTCCCTCCTCTTTAAGCTGTAGGTGATTTCTCTGGGGCCAACACTGCTTTTGCAGGAGGAAGATCATCAGCCAGGATGGTTTTTCCACTGGGAAATACTTAAATTCTCAGGAAGAAGGCTTGGCCTGCATCCATCCCCCTGATGTGGCTGGGCTGTGGGGTGGGCAGGGGGAGGCAGGTGGGGATGGCAGCAGCCCAGTGTTGCATGTCAGTGTTGCTCTGTGGAGTGCGTCCAGCTGTGCAACATCTGCCTCCTGCACTGGAGCGGATCTACTCACACCTAAAGCACTGTGTTACTGGGGAGAATGGGACTCTGAGGATGATGTTGACAGCACCTGAGGTGCCAGAGTGTGTCCAAAGAATGGGACACATCTCACCCTTCTCCTGAGCCCCACGTGAAACACAGCACCCCCCGAAATCCCACCCTAGGGTCTAGCTCAGCACGGCTGCAAGGACAAACAGTCACCTCACATTCCCAATCCTGGTTCTATAGGATCCAGGTTCAGCAGTCAAAGCCAGAGTAATGCTGGCAGGCATGCTCTGGATATCACCCTTGTTCCCAGTGCTGTGCTAGTGTAACCCCACTGAGCAGTAGTTCCAGGACCTGAGAGGCTGCTGCTGGGCTGCTCAGCCAATGCTGGAGGCTGAATCAAAATCATCAAATAGTTTGGGTTGGAAGGGACCTTAAACATCATGTAGTTCCAACCCCCCTTGCAGTGATCAGGGGCACCTTCCACTAGATCAGGTTGAGATCAGAAGGGATGTTGTGTGGAGCATCCCACTGGGACTGTGCATGGCTGTCCACAAAAACCCTCCAGTAATGCAGAGAAGAAACAAAATCCCTAAATGATGAATAATTATTGCCAGAGTTAGGGGTGCAAGGTACCCAAACCTCCACACCAGCCTCATGCAGCTCTTGCTAAATTCAGTAGTAACTCATGCTTTTGACTCCCTTCCATCCCCTTCAGGTCCTTTTCTCCTTTTGGAGAAAAAAAAAAAATCTATAATTTGAGGCCTGGATTTTCCATTGCTGGAAAATATTTTCTTGCTGTGTCCTTTGCCTCAATGAAACATATACTGAAGTGTGAGGAGAAAGGTGAAAAGTGGTGTGGGTACCAGAGGAAACATGGTGTCCTGGGAACCCAGCATGTGTCCCACCTGCAGCCTCAGGTCTATGATTAGCCACACAGGTAGCCAGGGTGGACCAGTGGTTCCAGGAAAGGGCAAACAAAATATAACCAGTTTTCTCTGCTTTAGTGGAATAACAGTATTGATGGTGTCTCATGCCAGGGAAGAAGGGGGGCTGAATTTATATAGTGGAAATTCAGCTGTCCAGAAGTGAACAAAGCTCTTGTTGAGTTTGAGGGCAGAGTCGGGTGTTGTATTCAAAGGCTGCAGATTTCTTGGCTGCATGCCCAAGTACTGCAAACAGCCAGGAGGGCTTGTCCAGGTGTTTCACCAGACATGAAGTGAGGCAGTTCATCTCAGA
Organism: Megaceryle torquata; assembly: GCA_024611175.1. NCBI lineage: Eukaryota > Metazoa > Chordata > Aves > Coraciiformes > Cerylidae > Megaceryle > Megaceryle torquata. The sequence goes on from JANIJG010017346.1 coordinate 29,322, forward strand.
TGTCCTACCCCTCCATTCAGCAAACCCAACACTGGGCTCCAAAGGAGAAGCCATCCTCTGGATCAGCAATGCTTCTCTGTGCTTCGTTTCCTGATCTCCAAAAACTGAAGGGGCAGGAGATTTTCCAGCCTTACCAGGAAGTCCTGCAGACTTATCTCTCAGTGGCAGCATTTCCCTCATACCTGCTCCCATAAGATCTCTGGTGCCTGCAGGTGAGACCATCCCCACTGCATCCCTGGAGTAAGCTCCCGGGAGCAGCCTGGACAGTGTCATACAGCAACCACCACAGCAGGGACATTTGCAAAGGGACACAGGCATGGATTCAGGAGAATGACCAGGAGCTACCAGCTAAAGAGCTTTGGGGTTTGTGTGTAAATTTAGGTTTAGCATTAGATGTTGTTATATGGCATCATTTGCTGCAGAGAAAGCGCAGCAGTTGGCATAGACATTGCCATGGAGAGGAAATGTCATGATGCCCCACCATGTTCTCAGACACACAAGCTGTGCTAAAAGAGGGTTAATCAGCCCTTTTTTTTTTCTTTCAAACCCATTTGCTAAAGCAGTATCCACAAAATGCTGCTCTGCTCCAGGGAAATGACTGGCTAACTTCAGACCTGACCCTGACAGGGAACAATGAAGCTGGAGCTGTGAAGGCAGCAGTAATTTGTGAGCCTGTTCTGGTCAGCCCGAGAGGCTCCGTGACCTGCTAGGGAGGTGTTGGGGCAGACCACTCACACCACGAGTATGAGCGAGCGAGGAAGGACAGCCATGCGGGGCTGCCTCGCTGAGCTAGAGGTTGAAGGCAGAGACATGGAGACCCCATGGAGATGCTGGGAGAGCCCAGCAGGAGAGCACATCACCCCGTGTGGGCAGCACCCGGCACATCAAAGCCTCCTCAGCAACTGCATGATGGGCAAGACTACAGAAAATTAAGCCCTGAGCATGTAAGTCCTGCAAGACTTCCTCACCCAGACCCTCAATGAGCTCGATCCGCATGCATCCTGCAAGCAGCAGCTGGCAGTTAGGAATGAATTTGCAGACTGCCTTATGGGTGCTAGAGGCCCCAGAAGGCTCTCAATCTGACAGCTACTGCAGTACTAGTAGGAGTAGTTTTGAGGATCAGACCCATATTTTGGCTGCAGCTTGGCTCACTGTGCTCTCTAAGCTGGATCTGAGTTTCTCCTTCTCCAGATCTGTGCTAAATGGATGTCTCTGTGCAGCCAAAAGATTTGCTCAGTGACTTTAACATAAACTGGGGAAATATTCCCTCAGCCAGGAAGTTATGTAAAGTGCATTCCCTACAATGCACGATTTCTCTGCTGGCACCATCGTGCCTGTGCAAGGAATATCCATGGTGATGGTGCCCACGGCATCTCGCCCGTGCCGCCTGCAAACAGCGGAAACAGAGCTCTGACTTAAATAGGTGCAGGTGCTTGGAAAACCCACTTAAAGAGACTTATTATTCTGTTGGACAATGCAAGCGTGTCAAAATGAAACTATCAAAAGATCACAGCCATTTCACCGAAACATCACGTCAGGGACAGAAAGAGAAACACATTGCTCTGCCGAGTCACAACATCCTCTTTCCAAACTTTTGGAATGAGTTATCTTGAGTTTTTCCATTTTGAAACAATTTTTAATATCTAATTTTAGAATACAAAGTAAATCATCAGGAAAACAAAAATGTTTTCAATTATTAAAATCTGTTTGACCAAGCACAAAATATTTTTTTCCAGTCCAACTCTCATAGAGAATTTTGAAACTTTACAATGTCTCTCCTGGATGGAAGAAAAGTCCTCACCAGATCTCAGAAACCCAACGGGTCTGTCCACAGCAGACACAGAGAAAGTGTATGAGCACAGCCAACAGTGTTACACTGAAATCCTCTGGATTTGATACCAAGACTTCACCTGGAGAAGACTGGGATGGGATGAAATTCACCTGAGAATCAGCATAGGACACATGAATTATTTTATTTCTCAGAGCTGGTGAGGCACCAAGGTCTTGGATGGGTGGCAGCACAACAGTTGTCGTCAGCTGTTCACCTGAAGAGGACATCCTGGCTCAAGATTGACTTTTGTTGTCATAAAATCTCTCCAGTATCTTGTGCTTGAAGCAAAACCACCAAAAATGTGGATTTTTCCTGACATTGTCCCAGATTTCCTCTGTGACTTCAGAAAGCCATTTAATCTGGATGCCCAACCACATGGTGAGCTGGGCTGGAGAGGATAGAAGGCAATGTTCTTTCCAAAGAGCAAGTGAGGGCTGTGAATGTGTCAGGGGGGTAGAATTAGTCTCCTTTTCCTGTAAAAACTCTCATCAAGGTCACTAACATGAAGAGCAGTCCCACAATGCCAAGAACCTCAGCATCATGGACAGGTAGCAAAACTGCACGTTCAAGCAGGAAAAAGTGCATGGCTGGTATTTCCAAGGTTTTTCCACTGTTATTATTATTTACTTCATTCCTCCACACAAGGAAAAATGTGGAAAAGGATCCCATCCCAGCAAGGCAAACAGAGCACACCAGGTTTCAAAGCTAGCTTAGCTGCCAGCCCAGCAGAGCGTGTGTACGGCCAGGCCACCAACGAAGGGGAGCAGAAAGACAGCTCGTGTGTCTGGTGACCCACTTTGGCCATGAGAACCATGAAAACAAGACAGTATTTGATAATTTGCTGCCACTCTGTTTTTCTGCTGTGTTGAGGAGCACACAGCACCTTCTCCTGCCGCTGCCCCTCCCCATGTCTTTTGTCTAAGGCAAGAGCAATAGCTCTGGCTTCTACAGGGGTCTTGTCATTGAACAACCTGAGTAGAGCTGTTAGGAGTTATTTGATTATTACATTTGAGTAGTTGATGGACTCAAGCCATGGAGGTGGTGATGGCTGAGCCATCCCTAAGGGAAGAAGGGAAGCAGGGCTTCATCTTTTTAAAACTAGGGCTTTGTCTTTCCACTTATTGCAAACCCAGGGTTCTGTCATTTCCTTGGATCTGAGGCTCCCCCGGGGTCACAAGCTCAGCCATTCACTGCCTAAAGAACAGCAGCAACCTTCTCAAATACACAGAGAGCCAAAGAGAAATCCCCCTTTCCTGCTGTAACAGGCTCCTCTGAGCCCCTTGCAGTACCTATAGCCATTAATTCACCCACAGCCACAGTCCAGCCACATGTTTCTGAGCAAATCCAACCTCCCCTGTTAGTAGTCAGGTTTCCAGCACTCCCTTACACTTTTTCCTCCTCTCTGGACAGGTTTGCGTGTTGTTTCCCAGGACTTTTGGAGCGGTCTCCCTGTGTTTACCTTCTCCTCCTCTGCCTTCCCCAGCTGTTCCCAACCCCATCCCCTGCAATGAGCCTCACAGGAGACAGGCACCAGCCAAACAGCTCCACATTTTTTTTCCTAAGCCTCAGAAGCAGAAAATTTTGTTGTAAAATCTCTTAAAAAAACAACCAACCAAATAAACAAACTTAATCTTTATTAACACCACAGGAGGAAAAGCCCCGTTTCAAGATCTAAGCAAAGTCAGGATGGATAAGAGAGAGCAGCAGGAGAGGGTTACTGTGCCCAAAGGGCAATCGAGGGGGAAAGGCAGGGGGACACAAAGGGAAATGCTTCATTAACTCCTCTTGAGGTTATCTGCTGGGTTTGAAAGCTAATGCCTCCTCCAAAACTGCACAGTGCCTCAGCTGGTAGCCCAGTTCATTACAGAGCTATTCCATGCAACCAGGGACACTTCTACTGGGGCCTCTCTTAGGGCTGTCTTTGACCAGAGCCACCTGCCACCATGGACCCAAGCTAATGATCTGCCCCTCTGTTATTCTTTTCATGTTCTCAGAAATCACCCACCTTTAAGAACCTGTTCTCCATTATCTAGGAATCGATCTGAAACTAAGTGGCTGCAGTTTAGGGGGTGACAGGACATTCACCCCCCTGTGCTTCCCTGAGTCCTTGAGGTTTTTCAGATAGACTGAGCCATTTGGATGAGCATGGCAATAAATTCTGGCATAGAAGCACTGGAGAGGAGCAGGTTTTATGGGAACTGAGATGCTCCAGGGAATAAAACTCTCCAGACAGAGTCCTGTGGGGCTGTCGGTGGCCTGCCTCTTTGACAAGGACATGGCTGCACAGCATCTCTCCCACTTGGCTGTACCCAGTGGACACCCAATATCCCAGCACAGGCTTTTGTTATGGCTCCAGGCAGCTCGTTCCTGCAGGGTCCTGTCTCAGAGCCCATTTCTTCAGACAGTTGTTTACATTTTTGTTTGTGTGAATAATCTCAAATATGAAGGCTTTGCTTTGCTTTTCATCCCATTAGACAATATTAATTACGGTAGGGAGCCAAGGAGCTTGGAAAAAGGTGGGGGGGGAAACCACTCTGGAAAAGTTGCAGGCTTTGCAAATATTTAAAGGGCCTTCTGCATCTCCTCCAAAACTGCAAAGACAAATGAGAGAGGCAGTAGCACATATTTATCCATCTGACATCATGGCAACATCTCTGCTCCTGTCTCACCCAAGAACAAGAACCAAAAATGTAAGGCTTCCTGTGCCTCAAGCCCTCCTCTCTGCAATGCACCAGAGAGGTTGTTTAGATGCATGGTGGGACCTGGCCTCTGGAAGGTGTCACCTGGATTTTGGGGTCAAATGCCAGCTCTGCTCTCTGCCTCTTCCCTCCACATGTATCTCACCTTGTGACTTTCCCTTTAAAGGTGTTACATGTCTTCTCCTCATAGGTTTTCCAACTTTATGGGTTGTCTGGCTATCGAGAAGGTGCTTGACTTTCACAAGCAAGCAGTATCCGCTGGTGGGCAGGGATGCAGACAGAAATGAGGGTTTCTGATCTCTACCTACTGCCCCATATGCACAAAACCCCCTCTGCACATCTCTCATTGGGGATTTAGGTGCCGTCCCTGAGAGAAACATCTCCTCACTTCACATCTGGACACAAATCCAAAGACTGAAATCCATTTCAACATATGCAGCGAGACAGCCTGGTTAAAATAATATATTATAAATAATAAATATAAATAAACAATAATAAATAACAATATGTTTATCAAAAAATCATCCATTTCTAGCAAACATCTTCTCCAGGCAGTCATTCCTGCCTACTGCCTCTCTGATACGAAGCAGGACTACTCAGGCCTGGCCCTGATTTTTCATTTGGGTGCCAGCCAGCAAAGCTTCCAGGTGGATGATGCTGATTTACAGCCCATCTACGTCCGCTGCTATATTTACACTGGGCTTTGTCGGGTGTTTTTTGTGAATTACCTTTCAGGGCAGTCATCAGTTTTGAAATATAGGAAGGAAACAGCAGCAATTGGAGTAAATCTGAAGTGAAATCCGGGCACAAATCTTGTATATTAATTCCTGTTCCATCCCTCTACTTCCCCAGCACTTGCCTTGGGAAGTTGTGCCTGTTTCTGGTGTGCTTTTTGCTAGAGATATTATATTGCTACAAACGTCAGCCGTTTGAAGAACAATACTATCTATTAGTGTGTAAAGGAGTATTATTGTCTGCAAGTTACTAGGTTCAAAGGCGGCATTGTGCTTGGCAAATTACTGTCTGCAGCTCCCAGAAAATGCATCTCCTAGTACAACTGGTGGCACATGATGTGGAGAGACAGAGGCTCTCCCCCAGCCCAAAACACAGTGCTCAACAAAAGGAGAAAATTAAGTAGGAAAACTGCACAAATGCCTTCAAGATGCTTTTGTTATTCTTTTATGGTACTACTGCCTTTCCCTCTGAAAGTAATCTTGGCTTCTAGAGCTTTCCTTCTACTCCTGTAGTAATATAATACTAAAATGAGAGAGACCTTCCAAACGTATCCTAAATCACCTGCAGCGAAGAGCGAGCTCTGCTCAGTCTCCAGGAAGGAGTCGGTTTGAATCATCTGAGCATCTGGCCGTTGACTCGAGGGGAATGGTGCCCTCACACCCCACATGTGCTCCATCTGACAGGTGGTAGATTATTTCCAGATGCTTCTCCATCAGTGACAGCCACTTTCCACCCCCAGCCCCTTGCAGGAGCTCAGGGTGGGGTAATGCAGAGCTCAGTGTTGCTGTCATGCTGCAGAGTGAATACAAATGGGCTACACCTTTGAACTTGGGTTCAAACGGCATCTTGGCACGCTCTGGGGTGCCATGTGTAAAGAGTGCTCTGCTCCTACAGCCCTGCTGTCACCCATTAAGCAGAAAGTATTTATTAAAGAAGTGTGAGTCTGCTTTGTCTTGCAAACAGAGGAGACTTGTCCTGGAGAGGAGACTCCATTTCCCTGGCCCAGTTTCTCCAAAGATCTCAGCTCCATGGTTGTCTCTGTTCTTGGGCCACCCGACTCTCACTGACCCTTCCTGCAGCCCCATTCCTCCCCAGTTCCCCTCTGCTTCCCACTCACCTCATTCAACAGAGAGAGTTATATTTGTGGGTGTTGGATCTACACTTTAAATTTGACTGTAAGATGCAGGAATTGAAGGTAAAATCCTTGCTGTGTGAGATGGGATGGTAAGCACCCAGTTGGCAGCCGGATGTCTCAGGTGGGAGCCGATGGCCCAGTTGAAATCGCAAGATTTTCTGCCAGCTCTGGCCATGCTCCTATCAGAAGCAAATAGCTGTGGGGAAGGATACACGGCTGGGTACAAAACTACATGCAGTACCCATACTCAGTGATTTACCCAAAATAATCATGGTGGCACAGACACCCCACAGAGCTGTGCTGGCCTCTTGCAGCAAAGCACACGAATTTGGGCAGAGCACAGAGCACGGTCTCAAGGTGGAGGGCAAAGCTTGTGCCCCTCGAGCATCTGGATTAAAAAAGAGCAGCAACCCCAGCACCTTTTCAGCAAGAGGCTCTGATGCAGAGGAACTGAACCAGTTTTGAAGCAGGGACTTGAGGGAAGCCAAGGCAGAGCAGGTGGTTCCAAACTACATTAACAACCCATTAATAAGCACTGCAGATTAGACCAAACAAGGGCTCATCAGCATTCAGTCCAAAGACCACAGCCTGGGAAGGGAAGGGAAGAGAAGAGAATAGAGGAACAGCAAGAAGGAGGGGAGATGAAAAGAAAGCAGAGATGGGAATTGGTTTTAATAATATTGTTTCCTAATTACAGCTCAGCACAGAGAGCAGATGCAGCTTTGACGTTTACACTCCAGCAAAGGACGTGCCAAAAACATAGCGAGCAAACTGCTAACGCGAGGGAGGCGGTGGCAGCGCTGGTGCATGAGGGGGCAGTGGGTGGCAGCACCTGCCTTGGGGCTCATGTCACCCCCACGGGAGCTATTGCTGCTGCTCAGCACCCTGCTGGTGTTTCTTCTGAGGCTACAAAATGCAATTTAAGGGTTTCTCCTGAGCTTGGTCAGGAGGTGTGCTGGTGAGGTTTGCAGGGAAGAGGTGACATCTTCCTTGGAGCAACTCCTCTGCAGGGTGGGGACAGAATATGCATCACCTGGTATGGAGATGTATTTCCCCAGCAGCTCCATGCATTGGGAATGGGAACACCTCTTCAACTACTGCCCATCCATCCTCCCTGCACAGCAGGAACCTGTTGCTTTTCTCATTACATTCTGAAACATTTATGATGGGAGTTCAGTATCATTATCCCACTATGAGAAACCAAAATGACTTACTGCACACCCCAGCAGCACAGCTGGGACTGTGGGGCAGATCCTTGAGCCTTCCCCTCACACTACCCACTGCCCCACAGCAAACTGGGCAAGGATGGGCATGTATGGAGCCAGTCTGGACCTCCTCCAGCATTCGGGGACAGCCAGAACCCATTTCTCTGAGCAGTGCATGTATAGGAAGAAGACTTCAAACTCCTGAAAAACCCCTCCAGCTCAGCACTGTGTCTGCAAGCTCCCTCCACTCACTCGAGCGCAGAAATCCACAGGATGAGGAACACTAATGCATGTTTTGGATCCTGTCCAAAATAAACGCTGGCTATAATAACTCTCATGGGAATGCCAAACAGAGGACCCCTTTGTTAGGGACAACTCGTCACGTTACGCTTCATTTGGGCCAACAGCACTTCCAGCACGAGGCTTGGGGCACCATCTGCTTGATGTGGGCAAGGTGGGCTGAGGCCAGAAACCAGAGAAAAAGGGGAATCTCGGGACAAGGAGCTTTGGATGATGACTCTTGCATCAGCCTGGCCCATAAAGACTCAAAAAAGCTTGGAAGAAGAGAGACCAGCAGGTATGTTGGGCCCATTATGATCTTTGCTAGAGGTAATGGTTTCTAATAGGGCAAGAGGCAGTGGTGGTGTCTTCTGTCACACTCTTCTGGGAGAGATCCTGCTTCAGGATCCCCTATTTTCTCTTTGGTTCCCTTCAAAAATGGAGATAGAGGAACAATAGTATTGGATGAAACCCTGTGGCTCTCTGCTAAGCCCAGCATAAGCTCTGGTCATTTGTGGAAGCTTTTTCACTGGTGTAAATGTCATGAAATGACTCAAGGGAAGGTTAGGGGACCTTCCTAACCTGAAGGGGACAGGAGGTAGGGATGACCTGCAAGATCCTGCAACAGCTCCAGCAAGAGTCAATGCATGCAAGGTGGTAGCAGAGACCTGTGCTCAATGTCCTGCACCTGGCAGAGGTGCTGCTGAGAAGAATGAGCCCCACCTGGGCCATCATCTGCCTGATACAAAGGGGCTGTGCTGGTTGGGTGGGAGGGGCCCTGGGAAGATAGCCACGAGGAGGGAGTGCTCTCTTCTTTGAGGTGTGTGCTAGGTAAAGGACGTTCTTGCTGTTCCAGCTACCAGGTAGGATCGTGAAGTTGAGTGAAATGAGCTCTGTGTGTTGAAGGGAATAATTGTGTCTGGGTGGAGATGGTGCAGGGCTGAGGAAAGCTGCTGTCCCCAACCTAGGGGATGTAATAACTGATCTCCTCTAGTGGCATAACTGAGCATGGGCTACTTAGAAGTAAACCACCAATGTATCATAACAGGCTGGTCCTGAGGGTTTTATCCCAGCATCTACTGTACCAAGGCAGAGATAACCCTGGGTGCTCCAGGTACCTGTCTGTGTTAGTTGTATTTTGCTGTATGAAACCCCAGAGAGTACCTGGGAGTTTTAACCTCTGTGAACACTCAGAAACAGCCTTTCTGGAGCAGGTTCACAACACTTGCAGCTTATGGGGAGTGCTCCTTGAGTTTTGCTGGTCTTAGCTGGACAGAAGAATCAGCAGTGGTCCTGGGGGCCAGCTGACCCAGGAGCAAATAGCCTTACTGGGCACCCCACGAAGCATGGTGTACCTGTCTGTGGGACTTGGAGCTGCTGGGGAAAGCCTTGTTGATTTCAAAAGAAGGGAAAGGAGGGGGTGTGATGCAAAGAGGTAGTGACTGTGACAGGCCTGAAGCTCAAGCTCCTGAAAAGTTATGATTGCTCCTCCCCTCATAGGTACGGTTTCTGGTGTTGCCAAAGTGGAAACTCGGATATGTTTCAATCCCATGGGGAAAAGCAATGAGAAGCTTTGGGGCTTTTTTGACAGCTCGCTTATGATGTACAGTCATATGGTAAAGCAATTTTTTCCTCCCTCTTATTTACGAGGGCTGAGGGAGTGCAACACTGCAGAGGAGCAGTTATTTGCAGCCAGGATGTCATTGTTGTTGCTGGCAAATGCTGCTGGATGGCGAGGGGTGAGTGTCCTGCTTCTCCCCTCCACAGCCCTGGGAACACAGAGAGGCTCCTGCAGCAGGCAGGGATCTCAGGCTCTCCCTATGCTGCTCTTTGGTGGAACATCTGAAAATGGCATTGGTGTCTCAAGGGTGTTTAGATACCTAAATCATGTTGTTCAGGATGGAAGCTGTGGCTCAAAGAGTGCAATACATTGGTTTAGGGGAAGAGGAAAAGGTGGGGGGAGAGAAGGGTTACTGCTGGTCTGTAGCAGATGTGACTGCAAGTGGCTGTTTGTAGGATGGAGCTGTAGGAACCTGCCTGTATCTCGGAGGTGTGTGAACAGTGCACATGAGGGTTGGGGCTCAGACACTGCAGCTCCCCAGCAGCTGATGTGAGCAGTGCTCAGCAGCCGCAGCCTGTTGTACCTCTCTGGGGAGTGAGGAGCTTTGGTTCCTTTATGCTTGTAAAATGCTCTGCTAGCCTGGAAAGGAAGCATTAGTGATGTGCAAATAATTAGTTACTAATTAGTTGGTAGCTTGTTCACAGGATACAGCCGGAGGCTAAGCAGTGTCTGTAGAGACACTGGAGAGGGCTGTAATCCGTGCAGGGTCTGTGTGGTGGGTTCCACAAAATCACGGTGCCCAAAGCAGCAGAAGGTGCAGCAATTGGAAACACCTGGGAGAAGAGATGTTTTGGGAGTGGAAAGAGAGAACAGATGGTGCTCAGAATGAAGGGTTGACACAGTGCCCATCAGGAGGATAAGAGCCATCAGAAACAGGATCAAAGCCTCTGTCAGGGGTATCCTGAATCCTCCCATGAGGACCCAGTGTCCCAAGAGGAGCACTGAACGGAGACCCTGTGGCTGCTGTACCAGAGGGAGGAGCAGGAGCTCTTCAGGGGACAACCAGAGCTCCTTGTAGTGATGGGAGCTAAACTGCCACCAGCTGAGCTGGAGATGGGGTTAACCTGCTTCTGAGAGTGGGATGTGTCCTGGGGAGGTTGGCTCCTCCAGCAGTCTTGCCCCAGCCATCCCCTCCCTGCAGTGGGGCTGTCTCTGGGGGTGCCCTAGCTGGGGTGAAACTGGGGTGACATGCACTGGTGCCAGTATAGGCACTTCTCCAAAACCAGGGGGTTAATGAAGGGCTCAGGCTGACAGGTCCCCATGGGGAAGGTGGCAGAGGTGAAGGTCCGAACACCCTCCTGCCCTGAGGGCTTTGCTGTGGGGCTGTAGGGAGTTTGCCTTCCCTGTGGGAGTGCCCATCCCTGTTTGACACCTCTGAGACTGGTTCAGTGGTTGCTGGTGCCTCTTGAGGGCAGTGATGGCTTCTCTGTCACCTGTACCTCTGCTCTCATGAACAAGCAAAGTTTCCCTAGTTTGCTTTATCTATAGAAATCCTTGCTGTTGAATGAGCTGTCAGACATTAAATTAAATCAATACCAAACTGGTGGTAAAGGTGCAGACTTGAGACACTTCCAAACTTCTTTTTCCCCTCTGCCTGCCCTTCTGGCCCCTCAGCCATGCTGGCACGGAGGGCTGCCAGGCTGCCCTATAATGGGGGCTGAGCAAAGCTTTTCCCCTGGTTATTTTAAACCCCATGGCTCCTGGCCTGGTGGTTAGTGGAGGAGGATGGAGGGGATGGCCAGGGTCCCAGCCAGCAGCTGACATAGCTCCTGCTTGACAGAAATCACCTTCCAGATGGGCTTTTGGCTCTGGTTTAACTACATCGGTCCTGAAAACATAGACCAGTGAAACATGTCCAGCTCCTGCCTTTTCAAGCTGTTTGGCTGCCCTCTGAGAGTAGCAGTTGCTTGGGTCTTAAGGGACATCCTCAGTGTCTGTACAACAATAAGATCCACCAATTCTGAAAGGGTTAATGCTCTTGGGCTGAGGCTGAGTTGAGGCTGCTCACCTAAACCAGATCATCGTCCTGTTGGGAGCAGAGTGATGCAGCTTCTCCAGTGTCAACGTGGGAAAGCGATAAGGGGAGGCCCTCTTCCCGTCCAGCTAATGATCTGCAGTAATGAGAACTTGGCCTCAATTCGCTCTCTGGGCTGAGAGTGAAGGCAGGAATTAAAGTGGCCGGGCGCCGGGCAGCTCTTGCAGCTGGGTGGTCCTGTCCTGATGGGGAGTGTGTGCTGGTGGCACTGAGCCTCCTCCCTGCTCCAGCATAAGCAGGCATGAGGAAGGAGAGGGGATTTCAGAATGCAATAGGGGGTCCCAATGGGTGGGTTGAGCTGCTTGGGACCAAGCCCTTCTGTTGGAGGGTGGCACATTGGGGGAGCCGGCAGCAGCGCCACGTGTAACTGGTGAGTAGCTTATGTCACTGCTCCCCGCAGCTGGCTGGTCCCCAGCAGCCCCACTGGCTTCGTGGGCTTGTTTTCTTTTGCTTTGTAGAATTTCAGTTTGCTGCTTTTCCAGCGAGCCCCTTAAACTCTGGCAGATGTAAATGCCAGGAAGATCCCTGCAGACCCAGGAGCAATGCGGTCCTGCAGCAACTGCCTTCCTGGGTTGCAGCACCAGCTCAGCCTGGAGCTGCTGGTAGCTCCTGAAAGCTGCCACATCCCTGGAAGGGGATGCAAGGGACCAATTTATGTTGGTCGTTTATTTTGTTTTTTTCTCCTGGATCTGGCTGACATCTCAGTGGATAATAACTAAAGGTGTGAGGAGTCCTGCCCGTTGCCTCCTGCCTGTATGGGTAGAAGATAACTGATCCTGCATGATGCCTGGGGCATACTGAAGCCCCATTAATGTGCTCAATGATGTATGGAGAATGAAGCTCCAGCCTAACCACGTGTGTGATTGATAGTGAGGTCTCCTTTGGTTGACTCATGGGTAAGGCTCTGAAAAGAGCCACCTGTGTCCTCCTGTTGTGATCTCAGTGCTGTGTATGCAAGAGGAGCTGCTGGGTGGATCTCTTTGTGTATCTCTATAGGTAGCTGCCTGCTGCTGCTCAGTTTGTTCTGGCACACCACATTCTTCCCTTCAGGCCTGTTACCTCTCCTCTCGCATCCTCAGAGGGGACTGTGCCTGAATCTGGGCAGTAAGAAGTGACACATGGGTGGTGGAACTGAGTTCCCAGCAGCAACAGCAGGAGATGCTGGATAGGGAGAAAATGTGAAGGGAATCACATTTGAAGTGATTGTCTCCCTTAGTGAACCGCCAGTGGGTTTCTGTAACTTGCAAAACACGTGTAGCATCCACCAGCAGATGAGGCTCATGCTGGTTTTCTCTGTGTGCTTTTACTCTGTGCACTGGAGATGGCAGCAGAGAACTCCTGGCTCCCATGAATCTCAGATGTTTAAATGTGCTTTTTCTCCCTTTGTTTTCTGAGACTGCTCAGAAGTTGGAGTATTGATGGCTTTTTTAAAGTACTTGGTGTGCTTGTGATGTGCTGGTCAAAACACAGATTGGCTCTTATGTCTTAACCATTCATCAAATTGTGTTTCCATTGATTTTTCCTGGGATTGTTGTCTTTCTGAAATCTCAAAGCTGGAGGCAGCTATTAAATCATCTGCTCTTACCTACCATACAACCCAGGCCACACGGCTCCATCCTCTGGGCTCTGTACTGAGCTGGTATTTGATTAGAACAGGTCTCTCTCTGCCTGTGTTGTTTTTGGGGACTGAAATGCTACCTGGTGACTTCCCTTGTAGTCTTTGCTTGCTTAAGTCTCATACCGAATTCTGTCTGTAACTGAAATGTGAAGCCTTTGTTGGTTTTAATCTTGTGGGTTTTGATTGGGTTGGTGAAAACTCAAAGCAGATGCTTCAGTGACAATCTTCTGGCCCCCAATGGTACAAGTGAAGCACAGGACCAGTGGGGTCACACATGGGACATCCTTGGGAGCGTTCAGGACCTTCCTGAATGTTGTCCAGCTCAGTGATGTGACTGTGCAAGTGCAAATAGCTCCTGCTTCATCCACTTGGGTCATTAGGTTCCTGGGGTGATTAGAGGTTTCTGGAGAAAACCTCTCATTGAAGATGTGCAGTGAACTGCAGGTAGATGCTCTTGTTTTCAAAGCCTTGAAGAAAGACTACGCATTACAGGGTGTGAAGCTCTAAAATGTGGTGTCCATGTGATTTGCCCTACTTCAGCAGGTGTCCTGAGGTATAAATACATGTATTTAAGTAGCAAAATATTATGAGGTTGTGCCAAGGGAGGGATGTGCCTGTTCTAGCATGGTTTCTCTAAACGTCTGCTGGTAGCCACTGCTGGAGACAGGAACCTTATTGGTCCAGCTTTCAAGGTTGTGCTGCAGTGAACAATCTCAGATGCAAACTGGCAGCCTGTCTGGGCCAGCGCAGGGGAAAACGTTCCCTGTGAATTTGAGATGACATTCAATACACTGTGCTGATTGCAGGGGTCTGTCCTCGAGGAGGTGAGGAACATAGCTCTGGAGATCTGAGACTCGGTGTACCTAGTGTTGATTCTCTCCTGTAGAGATTTATTTAGCTTGCTCCTAGGTAGTGCTGTGAGTTAAGCTACCTGCCTAAATGACAACTCTGGGGGAGCCTTACAGCCGCTGACACGATCGGTCCATCTCCCACCTACTGCACTTACACTGCTGAGTGAGGAGAACAATAGTTGTATTTAAAAACAAATTTTAATGTAAACCAAGGGCCAGTCCAATATGAGATGAAGTGTCTTTATAATTTGGAACGATAAAAGTGAAAACAAGTCATCTTTCTTTGTGGTACAGCTTTTGTATCTGCGTTGAAAGGCTCCACTGTTTCACAGAACTTCGTTGTGGAAGGACAAGAATAACTTTTTGGTTCAGCTCTTGGCTAAAGCAGAGTTTGTTTTGATTTGTTTTTGTTGGTTTAGGGTTTTTTTAACTTTTAAATAGTTTTGGCTTGAGTTTTTATTGGAAATCCAATCCTATTACGTACAGATTTTTTAATTGTTGCTATGAAAAACAGTATTGAGTGGAAGAATGTTGTTCTAAGCTTCAGAACATGCAGTGCAGAGCACAGCCATCGATCTGTGCGCTGCTCTGAGGCGGTCTGAGAAGGTAGCTAAGGAAAATTAATTGATGTCCATAGGTCTGAATGCCTGATGTGGAAATCTGTGCTTTCAGAATGGGGGGAAAAACTATCAAACTGCTGCGATGTTTTTGAGCTGCACCACAAGAGGGCAAGCCAAGGCCACAGATACTCTCTTCACGCCTGGGAGAAGCTGGTAGGAGCACTGGGAAAGGGTAACTTGCTGAAGAAGGTAGCAACCACCTCCGTGGTGCAGAGCAGCACCTGCCAGAGGTGGGGTGGCTGTGGCAGTGGTTTTTGTGTGTGCCTGCAAGGCAGGTGAATTTCTCAGTGCGGAGCCATTTGTTGGCATTTTAAATTCCTTCGGGATGCTTCTCAGTCTTGTAGATGGAGGCAGAGGATGCTGCTATTGCCCCAGGTTAGTGCTATGGGACACTCTGCTGTCTTAACATCTGCCAACATCCAATGAAGTGAAGCTGCTAAAATTGAAGGCATGAAATACATTTCCCAGTGACACTCACACGGCTGCCTTATTGTGGGTCTTTGAGGAGACTTAAGGTTCTGTGCAGCCAAGATGTTTTCACCCCATGCCCTCCAGAACAGCCATGAAAAGAAGGCAGCTGGCCCCTGGCCAGCCTACAGCCCACCTTGCCCGAATCACATTGCGGCAACAGAAAATGCAATTAAGTATTTGGGGGAAAAACCCTCCCCGACACGGGTGGCCAAATGCTGGAGCCAGGCCTGGGGACTTGATGGAGCATCCCAGGCTGCTTGGTGCTGTGTGGAGCCATATGCCATCCTGGTAGCATCTGCTGCTTCATGGCACCCTACTCCTTCTCCCCTTGGAGGACAGGGGATGTGACATGAATGCAGCAGAATATTGAGCTGAAATTGAGAGTAAAGAAATCATTCCCAGCTCACTAGTGGTAATGTGAATGGAACTGACCTGGTGGAACCTGACAATGGTTATAAAATCTTCTGATGTCACTCGGGAAATGGGTGGAGTAGGCTGAGACTGTCTTAGAACTGGTTTAAAATGGTTGGATTTTTCAGAGGGGGATTTAGAAAAAAGTGTGTCTGCTAGGGGAAGGATCAGCAATCTGTGCCCAACAGCCACTCTCTGCTGGGAATGGGATTCCCTACTGGGTGTGATTGCTGCCCAGCAGCCCGTGGTCATATTGGGCTGGGCCATGCCAGGGCTACTGCATTCACGACCTGACTTAGAACAAGGGCCTGTTTAAACAGTAGCAGGAGCTCAGTTAAAATGGAGACACTTTCAATTTAAAAGTACGTAATGGCAGAAAAAAACAACCCGTGATGAGTTAAAGAACTGACTCAGGCCAGCAAAGGCCAGTCCTGAAATAGACCTTGAACAGGGCTTGTTGAAAATGCTTCCATCAGAACAGTTTCCTGATGGAGAATTTGGCATTTCAACTCAAAGAAATCTTTCAAGAAAAGCATCTGCTTCTGTGGAAAATTTCATCTTTTGGGGTTGGAAAAATGGAGCATGTGAAAACTGAAAATCTTTCTGTCCAGCGACGCGCCGTGCCAGTTTCAGGCAGACTCCACCTCTGTGCTCAGCTTCACTTCTCATTCCTGTGGTCCCATGCTCATCTTTACAGGAGGGAACCCCCCCTTAATTATTACAACTACCCCTCCCCACCTCCTTGCTTTTCTTAGCAGCTGCCATGCACACCGTGAAAGCCTCCACTCCGTAGGGAGGACCGCAAGGCCAGCAGTTGGAGCAGTATGTGTGGCAGCTCCCCTGGGACACCAAATGCTCTCTGATGCCTCCCCACCCTGTTCCTTCTGACATGGGCTTCTGGGAAACCCATCTCCATCCCATGCTGATGTTTTGTGCATCCTGGGATGTAGCTGTGGACGAACAGCCAGGAAAGACAACTCATTTTACTGGGCTTATTTGTGGCTTTACTGAATTATTTTGCAGCAAATTGTTTATTTTCCAGGTGTTTTGGTATCTTTTTGCTGCCTTCTTCCTTATTTCTGTTCCTCTCCCCGAGCACCCAAATCCTGACAGAAATTTAACCTAACAGATGAAGTTGCCTACCCAGATCAATGCAACAGGGTCAGAGGTAGTCCCAGGACTGGTGTTTGTTGAGTTGGGGTGTGTCGCCCTGTGGATCAAGCATTGTTGGGCTTCATTGTGCCTTCCTTTAGCAGTGAGAACTCTGTCAAAAAATACTCAAGAAAACAGGAAGATACAGGAGGGAACAGCATTACTGGTAAGAGACCAGGGTCAGACCTGAGATCAGGTGTTGAAGAAGGCTCAGAAGAGGACCCTTTGTTATGAGTGAGAACCCTTCCAGCTCTAGTGCCCCTAACGATAAAAAGGAAGGAGACTGGTTTGTGTCAGATGAAAACCATCAGTTTAAAGCACATAAATGGTCTAAAACCTGTTAACCATGTAACTGCCTTTTATAGCTGGCCTTGTTGCCCCACAATTGAAAGCTAAGGCTGATTCTGGAGGCAAGGTGTTCAGCTCTAGCAGTGCATCAGTGTTTGCTGTGTTTGGCAGTCCCTGTGTTTCCCAAACTATCTTCTTCTGGTATGCTGAGCTGGAAAAGCCATAGGGCATGGACTGTTTTGCTTGTAATGGCAGCTCTGCTTCTTCATTCAAGAGGGTGAAGCAGTCTTAATGCTGTTAGATACCCAAAAGATACCCTCAGTGTCAGAGAATTGTTGGTGTAAGGCTTGGGTAGGGTTTGGCTAGTTTTCTGCTACAATTCTCTCCATCTATGTAAAAGACTAAACTCTGTTGTGTTTTTATTTGGTTTTTGGGGGTTTGTTTGTTTGGGTGTTTGGTTTTTTTTTAAGAAAAGGGGGGGGAAGAGGTGCACCTGGCCCTGGAAGAGGCTTGAAGAAGAGATGCTGGTGGCTTTGAGTTCTCATTCCAGTGCTCACAGTCACTTCTGCTTGTTTTTCCCCTTCCAGTCATCAATGTGGGTAGATGATGCTCATCTGATGGTTCTAGGACCTGCTGTGTGCCAAAGACTACACAGTGCTTTGAGGTCCTTAGGCAGAAGGACTCATAGAAATATTAAAAAGGGATAATCAAGTTGCAGGGTAGTTGTTATAATGTGGAATAACCCAGGTTTGAAACATTCATCTCATACAGAACTGCTTCTATCTATTTTTTTTTTTAAAACATTGCCTTCAACACTTTTCCAAGGCTGGAAAAACTGCAGGCCACTTGCAAAAACAGATACTTACATTTGCATTTAAGTGCCCAGACTTGAAAAATAGAAGGGGGGAGGGGGGAGAAAAGTCTTAAATACTATGTTCTCCAGAGACCACATCAGCAGTGGGCTGGCAGAGGCTCTCTGCAGTCATCTGAGGGAGTGCCTCACATTTTGTCCTGTCACCCAGAGAGCTGTGGTGCGAGAACTGCTGCAATTTCTAGCAGCCCTATGCACAGGGGAAGAAAAGCTTCACAGAAAGGGGGGTTGTGCATGTACGTAGCTCTTCGAGGCCTGGGCATTGTCATGAGATGGGCTGGCTACCGATGTGAGCAAGAGGCTGAGCTGAAAACCTGCTTGGACCCAGGGATGAATGTGTTTTCCCCACGTGAACTTTATGAAAGGACTTCTCAGTCCATTTAAAAAAACAAAAAAGTGTTAAGAGCAGAGGCTTGGCCAAAGCTTGGGGTCCTAGTGTGGAGACTGGAGGGAACAGAAAAGCCTCAGTGGAGAGCATTTTCTAAAAAAACAACCCAGGTACAGGCCAGGCTTGTGTTCCTGTACCAGCACAGGGGCTATTTACTGACCTTCCCCTGCCGGTAGAGAAGCAGGGAGGCATTTTACAGAGAAAATAGGAAAGAGCCTTCTGTCCGAAGAGTTGATGTCCTGTTTTCTGGTGTCTTGGGCTAGGAAGGCCCGTTAAAGCACAAGCACAGGGCTGCAGACCGACAGATGTGTTGTTTAACCAGGAGACTCATCTGCTGTCAGAACCCCAGGGCCAGAGCAGCAGTGATGGAGAGCCCTGCAAACAACTCCTCTCTCACCATGGTCTGTGCCCGTTTGCAGGAGACAAGGCCTCAAGCAGGTCCCAGGGGTCTTTGCTCTTCCCAGAGTGGACCTGGATCTGTATTATGACAAAGCCATTCAATCAGTTGCATTTCTGTGCCAGATTTCCCTGTAGCTCTTGGGAATAGGCGTGTTGTTGGTAAAAGCATCTCGCTCTCTTCTGAGGGGCCAAAGCATCTTCCAACTCCAGGAGACTACTGATTCTCCTTCCATTGCCAGGACTCTTGAGAAATGAAACAGAGAGAAGGTACCAGTGTAACAGACTGGGAATGCCCCAGTTGATTTTTATCTGCAGCCTCAGAGCACCAGTTTCCCCAGCCCATGCTCTGAGCAAGGCAGTCCTGAGGTCAGGCTTTGTTGTGCTGGGGGCTGTGCTCCCCTTGACAGTCTGCAGCATACAAAGGGCTGATGAGAAAGGGATTCAATCCAGTGTATTGGCATTTGTGTGTGGTGGTTGTATTAAAAGTACTTGCTGTCAGCCTAGCCATCACTTATAATTGGCTTTTATTTTTTCTGTGTGCCTCCTGGCAACAGCAGCTCTTCCCAGGCTACTGGTGTGGTGCTGGGTCTGGAAAGGCTGCTCTGTGCAGCAGAGGTATGTGGAAAAGGTCTGAATTGGCTCAGGAAGGGTAATGTGGCCCCTTCTTGCCTGTTTCTAGGTTTGCCTGAGCACTCCACCAGAAGCATTTCCCTGTGCAGATGCTGTCAAGCACTGGGCAAAGGTCATCTGTCTTATGGCTGGGTGGCTTTTGGTGCACTGGGGCAAGTGCATCATATTTAGGGTGGGCAAGTTTGCAACCCCTTGGTTATTGTGCAATAACAGAGTTATCGTGAGATCACCTGGTTTGCTCTGGGGAAGGTGGAGGGAGGTTGGGTTTGGCTGTGGTGCTGTGTGGTTGTGGTCACCAGAGGAGCACCTGAGAAGAGTGCTCAGCATAATGTGCTTAGGTCTGGAAGTAGCTGATGATGATTATTATTATTATTATGGTGTTCTTATGCATTGTGGCTACATAAAAAGTAGCTGAGTGGAGAATAGGGGAGTTCAGAGCATCTTTATAGTAATGATGCTGTACAATGCAGACACTTTGGGGTAAATTTGCCTTCCAAGGTGGCTTGGCTGGGTGGGTGCCACTGGCTTGCACAGTGATGATTTAAATCACCTGGACCAGCTACACATTTTATGTTTTGAGAAGATACAAAAAGTCTGGGGATATCCCAAGATGTAGAATTCTACAAGTTCTGAGTGTCTGTAAAGAACCTTTTAACTTACTTAGTCTTACCCCTTGTACGGGAGCGCCTAGACTTGCAAACACTTGAAAGTCAGACCAAGATTTCATTGACGTAATCCCCAAAAGCATTTGAGATGCCACTTGTCTAGTCTATGTATCCTAGACATTGCCACTTCCAGTTGATTGACTTTATGTTTGCGAATAATCTAATGACCTAATTACTGAAGGAGGCCTGTTACTTATTAACTATGATGTAAATTCTACCAGCATCAGAATAAAGAACATTGAGCTTTTGAATTTCTGCTATTTTTAAAGATCCACATCTCTAGGGCAATTAATCACTTTTTTCTGACGTTGAATTTAGTTGTGTTATAGCAACAAAACTTCATATGGGCAGTTTATGATGTAACACAAACTTGTCAGCAAGAAGGACAATTCATGACTGTCTACGAGTGGCAAGTGGCAGGCATTTGGACAACTGTCCTATAGTTTTGCAAGCATCAGCAAATTTTGTTGGCAAAGCCTATGTAGGCAGAGCATAATATAGGCTTTTGCTCACGTATATTTAAAAAAACCAAAACAAAAAACCCACCCCAAAACAAAAATAAACAAAAACAAACAAAAAAACAAACCCAGGAGTTTCCACTTATTTTCCGTAACAAGAGCTGAGGGTCTGTAAAAACTGGCCTTGTAAAAAGAAATTGTGTTGGATGTATTTCCTTCACAAGGAAGATGGAGCAGATTTGTTTGGGTACACGAGTCTTCCTAAACCATAGTTTATCAGTGAAGGTGCTGCAGTCAGGAGGGATCCCACTTACAGACTGGGGCTGTATGAACACAGTGACAGTGCTTGCAGCTGAATGGTACAGCAGTGAGGGTTTAGGCAGGCTGAGTGTGGAGCACCAAGAGCCGTGGAATGAACTGGGCTTCAAGGAGAAGTGATGGCCTTGGCACACCAGCAGCCTGGTTGTTTTCAGGGGGTTGTTTTTGTTTAAGATATCAGAGGAAAGAGCTGCAGAAGTTCTGAGGAAGAGGAGTGAGCTCTGCTGCTGTTTATGGTGGGGCTCTGGAGGGTCACTGGGAATGCAGGGAAGTGCCTTTGCTTTGGTGCAGTAGACCAAATCAAAAGATAAATGCAAAAGGAGGAATTAAGGAGCTGGGAAAAGCACACAGATTAAAAGAAACCTTTATGGTGCTGTTCCAGTCAGACACGCGCCGAGACAAAACTGGGCGAGGGGAAAGGCAGTTGCCATACTCTGGGAGCTACCATGTGGACCTGGACAGGGATTTTGGCAGGGCGGGGGAGTATGAGAAGCCGTGTTCCTGGAGTGGCAAACCCTGTGCAGTTTTGTGCTTGGGTCTAGTCGGGGAAGCAAGCTGAGGGAGTCGTAGCAATGTCCAGGTTGTTGGTAGGAGGGCTGGGAGGGTGGTGGTTCACAGCCATCCAAGACAGGGTGGAGAGGCTTTCTGGGAGCGGCAGGGAGAGAGATGAAGAATTTTAACTGGTATAGGGCTGTATATATCAGAGGACACAGGTGGGAAATCATTGGCAAGTGAAGCAGCCTAAAATTGCTTGTTGTGTCCCACAGGGCAAGAGGATGCTAAGGATTAAATGCTGATGGAGGCAATTATGAATTGCTCTTCCATTCATAAACAGGTTTGCTTTTGGCCTTATGAACGGAGTGACATGATGAACTGGGGAAAGTGTGGGGGTAGTGCTGGCCTTCACCCAGACCAGCCTGAAAACGCCCATCCTCCCAGCACGTCCTCCCCGCCCATCGGCAGGGGATTTGGTGCACAGTGGAAAAAGCAACGCTGCAGGAGCCCACTGTCAGTGGGTAGCAGGGCTTTCAATAGCAGATGGAAGAGAAAGCACAGATGGAGGGATGGGAGGCTCTATGGTGCAGATGCAGCCACAGTGCTGTGTGCTCAGCGTGGCTCCAGGGCAGGGTTCCAATGCTCCAAAGTACCTTTGTGGCACAGGGGGCTGTGCTCCACAAAACTGCATCTGCCTGAGAGGTTGTGGTTTGAATGGATACGTGGGCTGTATGTATGGCATGTCCTGGATGTTCCTCCCTGACCCCAGATCACACCCTTTTTCCAGCTGAGGGGTGCTGGCCTCTTTTTCTTTTTTTTTTCTCCTAGTTGGGAGCCTTGAGACTTAAACTACTTAGGTTTAAGCTGGATAAAAGAGGCTTCTATAGCAACAATTTATGATGGAAAGCATAAGTTACATACCATTTGGGGATGGGAACATATGGCCTCCAGTATCTCCGCATACCTCCCAGAACACAGTAATTTTTGTCTTGTTTGTCTCCAGATCAGTTGATTGATGTAATGTGTTGAAGACTGACTTATGAAGGAGACACACACAAATTATCCTGATCAAAGGAAACAGAAGGAGTATAATAAGAGATCAGCTCAGCTGAGCTGGGAGCCGCTCATTGCCCTGAGACTCAAAAAAAGACAAGACAAAAGCAAGTAGAAATTAGATAAAACAAATAGGCATGCCTCCAAAAAATAGTAGAAGGAAGAATCATTGTGAATGAGACCAGACAGACAGCTATCCTCTGCCTACTGCTGAGGAAGCTAATGGTAAAAGATGCCAGAATGTTTCCTGACTTTGGCAAGTCTGTCCAAACCTGCTTGATTGCAGTTTGCTATTTCAGTTAATGCTCTACAGGCATTGATGGTGGTACGGGCTCACATTAGAGGTACTTAGATAATTGGCTGGGATAAAAATCACCCTGAAGTACTCAGAATAGTGCCAAATAGGTTTTTGAGCACCAATTCATTCTTGGCTCCCTTTGAGGACTCCTGGGGAAAAGTGAGGTGGTGCAGAACTGAAAGGGCAAACCTAGTGCTTGTCTTTAAAGAGTGCAGGGGGTTGTGGGGAAGAAACCAGGAGCTAGAGAGCAAAGTAGCTTATCTCTGGTGTCTGGAATAAGGGAATGGCTTATGACTGCCTAAGGGATAATGAGGCTTTGTCAAAAATTAAACCTGTTAAATCAAGCCAATTTGCTTCAGTGATATGTCAGGAGGGTTTGTGGGTGGGGAGCAGTAGATGGTGATGATATAGGTAAGGTTTTTGACATTTCAGTACTTGATGTTCTTGTAAACAGGCTAGAAAAACACAATGTAGCTTGTGGCGATGTGCATCTAGCTTAGGTGGTAAGCATCACAAGGAAAAATGTGTTTCAGTTTTACCTGTGAAGCTTTTGAAACCTATCCTTCCAGTCACAGAGACTAGCAAGGGTCAATGTTAAGTGGTGGGTTTTCAGAACAGCAATAATTCTTTCTCTCTGAGTGTTTTCTTTGTGCACTAGCAGTTTATTGTCTTGTGAAACTTGAAATGGATTAGATTACATTTCTTCCTTTTTTCTTTTTTTTTTTCTTTCTTAGTTTTTACCTAAACAAGGTCTGATTCAAAGCAGCCTGTGTTGTATTCTTCAGTATAAGAAGTCAGATGAGACCACTTTCCCTTACCCTCAGGTTTGGATGGTATGGCTGTTGCTGCCAGTTAGTGAGATCTGTTCTGAGCATTTTTGGGGCAGAGTGAGGTAAAAAAGATTGACCTGAGAAAGCTCTGCTTTTGAGACAGCTCTGTGGGCTTTCCAGGGAAAGGCTATTTTTCAATTCTGCCAGGAAGGAAAAGCACTCCTCTGCTAAAAGAAGAATCAAATTGTCATCTCCTCTAGAACATACTGTTCTAGTAGAGCCCAGGATAGGGGCACGCTGATGTGCATGTCCTCTCACAGCACAAGATATGACTGTTTATTTTTGTGTCTCTGTAACAATGTGAGGAGAGGTGCCATCCTGGCACTGCAGAGTGTCATCAGCAGTCTGCTTGCAGCCAGCTTTGCAGTGATGTAGGCTCTCAAGATGCTCCTGCAAGTGTTTATGTAGGAAAATATTGTGTACAAAAGCCAGTGCCTTGTGTATCTACTGAAAAGTCTTTTTGCAGTGTTGAACATAAGAAAAACCTTTGAGCCCCTGTGCAGCCTTGCTTTAGAGAGCCGGGACAAACTGAGTGTGTGTAGGCAGTTTATATTTTAACCCAGTTGCACTATTTCAGCCTTTGGTATTTCTCCAAGCAGATGCCAGCTACTTGGAAACAGAGAAGCTTGCCTATCCCTGCTGTTCCTCTCTTGTCCTGTGCCTCAAATTCCAGTGCATTGATGGCACAGCTAGAAGTGCCCTAGCAAAGATAGCAAGCAGTGTATTCTCCTGTCTGTCTTTAATGTAACTTGAACATCTTCCCCCAGCTCCTCCACCGCCCATCCCAAAGTGCACAAACATAGACCCTGTCACCTCTGCAGACTGGAGCCTTATTTTTTTTAACATGAAACTCATACTGAAGGGAATGAGCCTGCACCAAAATGCCTGACTTCCTTGTTGCTCCTGGTTTGTAGCCAGAAGGCCTCAAAAAGCCATCTCGCTGCTGACAGAAAACCTCCTGTCAGCCCACTTGCCTCCACAAGGAGGGTTTATCCAGCCAATTCTATGAAGTTGCTCATAAAAAGCAATTAAACAAGGTGTCCAGAAATGTATGGGTTTCTAATGTGTTGTGAGTTACCGTGCACTGGTCGGTGCTGGTGGCACAGGAGACCTGGCTGGTTTTGTCTGAAAGCTTCCCACCATCTCCTGCCTCTGCCTTAGCAGGTGACTGCTCCCTGTGTGCATCCAGCTGGCTGTCTTAATGGGACCATGGGGGCTTTAGTATGTTCTAATTCTTTCCCTTCTTGTCAGTCTTCTGGCAGGAGCCTTCTAGGCTTGAGTAGGAGGATCTCTGTCTCGGGGACCTGGCCTTTGCTTATTAAAGCTCAGCTCGTTCATGAGGATGGAAAGATGACACATCACTAGTAAATGGTGAGCAGACGTGCTGAATCCATGGCAGAAGAAACAGCAATTGTCACTCTAAAACGTGTTCTCAAGTTCTAATTTCTTCCTCACATGCGAGTCCTTCTCTGGTGGATGTCTTTCCTTGAACCTGCCTTTCTAATTTTTAGTAGCTGGTGGATGGTGTTGGAGCATTCCTTGGCTGTAGCATGTGACTCTCACAATCTCTTGATCTCTCCTGTCTAGTTTCAGACTTGTTTATGGAACAAAGTCTGTGTAGGTATTAGTGGCTGAATTAGCAATGGAGGAGCAGAAATGTATCATAGTGTCAGGCTGGATTTTCAGCAATACTTGGCATAGGTCAAAAAAAAAAATTATCTCCTCGTGATTGTTCAGAGGATGTTCCAGCCTGGATCACTCTGGAGGCAGAGTGGGGCTGACCTGAGTAGTCTTAAATATGAAAAGTAAAAGAAAAAATATGGAATCTTGGGCAATTATTGATGTGCATTTGGCTGTGGACCTGACAGCCGTGCATTCAGTAAGTTGGCTTCTGTCGTCCGACAAGACAATGGTGAAGTTTCTTTTAGTCTTGCACCCTTTCCCCTCTGCATACGTGAAGCCAGTGGGGGAATGCGTTGTTAACTGATGATTATCAGAGCTGGTTTCCTTTTATTTAATCCAGACTTTTCAGCTTCTCTCTGCCTAATGGAACAGCATGTGACCAGGCAGAGCTAGTGAGAGATGATGTGCTTGGGAACAAGTGAATTTCTGCATCATCTGCCATGGGTTGTTGACACAGTGTTGCTGACGGATCCTGCTGATGGATCCCATGCTTTTCTATCCAGACTGTGGTACAGCTCCACATCACATTCACATCTGCCAATAAAATTACTGGGAGGCAAGCTAGTGTGGGGGAAGGGAAAATCTCTTGTGATCTGGTGACGACACATCCAAAATCATGCTGCTACTTGAGCATGCCATGAAATGGTGGTGGTCTCTGAAATGTCAGAGTGTGTGTGGCCTGTTGCAGGTGTTGTGATGGCTTGGGAGAGCTGTTTAGTTGGTTTGGCTGAACCCCCCTGATGCAGCAAAGAGGTCTGAAATGCTTTCCTGCAAGCAGAGATGCAAAGTCTATTCATGTTCTGATTGGACTTAACTAGAACTCCCTGCTGTTGTGGTTCCACTTTAATTATGCTCAATCTTGATGCCATATGTTAATTTCTGAGTTTGCATTGCTCAAGAGGAGAGCCCAGCATTCCCCTGTAGGTTCTCACTTCATTAACGTATTGTCAGCCTGTAACAGAACATTTACTGGTATTAAAGAGATTCTAAGACCAAGACAAAACTCCTGGTGGATGCCAGCAGACCTGAGCCAAAAGCCAGAACAGAACCTTCCTGTTGAGAAGCCTCAGATTAGAGGTGGTCAGCTTTCTGCAAACCCTTTCCCACTTCTTTTCCTCCCTGTTTAGAAGAATATTGTGGCTACTTTGGATCAAGACGAGTTCCTGCACATCTCACTGCTGTGTGATGCTTTCATGCAGTCCATTTCAGCTTGGTGTATTTGGGGTTTCTGGGTTGTCAGCAGTAGGACATCACCACCAAAGGCCCCTGTTAGTAAGGGCTGCTTTGGCTATAATAAAAGGATGCTTTAGGTGGCTCTACCCCTCCCACCTCACCCTTCCTCTGCACAAATCCTCTTCCCAAACCAAAAGAGCTGCCTGATAAGTGCTGTGGGGATTATCTGTCGTGGGCTCGGCGATGTTTTGAGCAGGGGCATGCGAGGGCTGGGTGCTGGGGTGCAGGCTCTTTGCCCAGGAGATGTATCGGGGCTGTGTAACTTTGGAAGGACCTTGCCTTGTTACACAGCAGCTTTGTGGCTGAGCAAAAATAAATGAGCGACTTATCCCACTGCCAAGGACCATCAGTGGGAGGTCAGTGTTTGATATTTCCACACCCAAAAAAGCAACCCCAAGCTAGAATCACAGTACAAAATACCCATTCAGACCTCTCCAGCCTTCTGTTTTCATTGACTTCCATCCCCTGCTTGTACACACAGAGTCTCTTCCTTTCCAAAAGAAAACAGTATTGCTGATAAGGGACACTTATCTCAGCAAGTCATTACAGAACAAGCGAGCTTTTGTGTTTGCATCTGATTCCTGTCACAATGTTAACAAACTCCTAGTATGGAAGCTTAATTTCCACTCTAAAGATGGCCCTTAGGGTACTATGTGAGGTGCATTATATGTCTCACAAATGCTTCCCACAGATGTTTCTTCCTTCCTTAAAAAAAAAGAGAATTAAAAAAAACTTCTTAAGATTTCAGCCTTTCATTTGTTCTGTAAAGAGCTTTATAACAACTATCCTTGGCTATGCTACAAATGGATATTTACCCTTCCTTTACTCTCTGCTGAGATATTACGGCCTTTGTTCCTTTCAAAGAATTAACTGGGGCTGAATATTTCTTTCCCATCACAGTGGGTTCTCATTAAGTACTGAACACTTACAGTTGCAGTAGTCCAAAATTCATGTGTTATTTCCAACTGCAAATGTTGGGGCTCAGCAGGTGCTGTAGGTAGATATTGTGGCTCTGTGATTGAGAGGCTCCTCATGATGGAATTTCTGCCCTAGAAAGGCCTTTTGACTTAAGTGAGGGGCTCAGCACCTTCCAAGATAATCCCTAACACAGATGAATTTAGGGGAGGAAAGTTTGGAAAGTGTCCCCAAAAAAATCTATGTCAGCCTTCTGTAATTCTGTGGGCTTTCTAGAGAAGAATGTTGAACTGCTTTCCAGGTGTCAAGGCAATAACTTCCTTGCCCACCTGGGGAAGTGAATCCTGTAGAAGTGTCAGAACCAAAAAGTCTCAGGGATGAATGTGAGTTTCCTATGGACTTCTGGTGAAGTGACAGCTTGTGCTTGGAGGAGGGTGCAGCACCTGCCCTTGGGGCTCGCACCATGTGTGTGCCACAACCTGTGGCAGAGCAGAGCTGTCCTGCAGCTCTCCCCAGTACCTCTGGAACACACTTTGCTTTTGCATGATGTGGCTGCCCAAGTTGGTGGAAGCACTGAAATAAGAGGGTGGGAGGCAGCTCTCAGCCTTTGTGGTGAAACAGCTACTCTGTATCTCCCTCCTGCAGCCAAAATCTGATGCAATGCTACTTTTGATTATTTACGCCAAACAAACTGGAGTGGGCTGTAACTATCCTTGACAAACTAAAAATGAGCTGGTTGGAAAATGTTCTCCTTCCAATAGGAATTTTTCTGGTAGGGAAACTCAAGCCCAGAATATTCCAATTTTTCCATGCTACTTTGTGCTCTTGATGTCCTTCGGCAGACCTCCTTGCTTGCAGTGAAAATTCCCCAGTATGCTCCTATCTCATGTTGTGTGTCACGGGAGGCTCAAGCAGTAGTGTTGTGTGGGGTGCTTTGTGCCTGGGAATGCTGCTTGTGGAGGAGCAGAGGGATTTTTGAATAACTGATTACAGCTTCCCATGAGATATTTAATGTTTTGGGATTTGCTCAGAAATTTTTCATCTTCTTTTGGAAGAAAAGGTCACACAACTCTTAATCAGAAATCTAGCTTTCCACTGAAGAAGTTCAAATGGATTTTTTTTCTATTTTGTTTTCCTCTGCTTGCCACCTTTTAATTAAACCAGCCCAGTTTAAAACAAGCTACTCCTTAAAGAAGCCCTGTTGATGTGCCCAAAACATCCCTTGCCTTTAATCCTTTTTCAATAAAGATTAAGTCTGTGGCCCTTTCCAGACGCCTGCCCAAATACATGAGCCTTGCAGTACGCTCAAGGATTCAATCATTTGGATAGTTTTGGTCAACAGAGAATTTCTAAAGCCATCAGTAAGGTGTCCCTGGTCAAAGGAAATGAGAACACCGAGCCATTTAGAGGGGTGGGAGCCTTGGTGCCTGCTCAGGGATCGCCTTGAGTTGTGCTGGTTCTAGCAATGTACAAAAGGAGGGACTGAAACTGCAGTGTGTCCTATGTGTGTGCACACCTGGCTGTTTAGCCCCATAGACCACTGTATGTTGAGTAGATACATAAAGGTCTGAAAGATTTAACCAGCTTCCTCTTGTACCAATCACGTTCCCTAAGAAATATTTAAAAGCATGAATAATATTAAACATTTAAGTAGTCTGCAGAGGGATTACTTGCATGTCATGGCATGTAGGCTGTAGCTTGCAGAACTCTTCACGGAGAGTTACGTATCTTTTGGCCTTGCATTGGAAAAGGGAAATTGAGAGTGTAGTAAATGACAGAGCTGGGATTATGTCCCAGTTTGCTCTGTTCTGCTCATGGTCTGTCTCTTATTCAGCCTGGTGTCTGCGTGCTGCCCTTTTCTGTCTGTAGCTAATTGCTGCTGCTACTCAAATTTTGGTGGAGTAGTGAATCTGGAAGAAGCTGATTTTTAAAACGGAGAAATATTATGAGATGTTGGATTTCTGTTGTCTTCTGGTACTCCTTCCTCTCCATCCCACTTGTGTTCCAAACCCTTTCTCAGCAAGGGGAGCTGACCCTCTGACTGCAGTGGGAGCAGGACTTTTGTGGGCATAGTTTCTTGAGGTGCTGCTTGGATCTCAGTGGATGCCTTGTGCTGAAAGCCAAGGGTGAGCATCTGCAGCCTGCAGAATTCAGCAGAATATGTTGGGGTTTTTTAACTTGTTTGTTCATTAAAAAAAAAAAGTCTGTGGTACTTTTGAAACAAGTCCTTAACTAATTTTGACTGTTCTGGCAGAAACAGCTTTAACACCTTTCTACACTGTACTGTGTTAGCTGTAATGACTCTTCAATGTCATATAATCGAATTGCAAAAAAAATGGACCCAATTCTGCCAACAGAATGAAGCCAGAGTGCAGAACTCCAGAGCCGAAACCTCCTCAGCTTTATACCCTTCCCTCTTGCGTCTACTTTTTAAGTCTCCAATGAATAGAAGGCTTCATCTTTTTAAGCTCCAGCAGGACAACACACATGCAGACTGACTCTACCACAAACTCCTCAGTAACACTCTCACTGTTTGGGGGAAGTAAATATGCGAATTTCAAAAGCCTTTCTGTGTGGAGAATCTGTTTGGATTTGCACAGGAAGTGGGGAGCAGGCATATAGGTAGCAATATTAATGAAGTTTTTTATAAAGACTTCATTCAAGGCTTTCAAAGAAAATATAACTCTTATGGGACCCACAGTTTATCTGCCAAGTCCAAGAATCTGGTTGGAATTTAAAATATATATTTAAAGGTCTCTGAGAAGTAGAAGATTAGAGGACAGAGCAGCCTGGGTAGGGCATATGGGGAAATTACTGCTAAAAGTCCTGGGGGGCTGAGCCCTGCTATAGGGTGCACAAGCCAGCAGAGAATCGATCCTTCTCTTGACTGTAGAGTAGTAGGAAGAGGGGGTGATTAGTACAAATCCAAACTCCCTGATGTGTCTAAGTTCTTACTCCAGGGAGAGGAGAATCAATCTAAGAAGCCATGCTTTGGTGGTTATTTAGAGAAAACGGGTCCCCTGATAGGAAATCAGATGTGTCCAATCATCTTGCCCAGGACTGAGTGGCATGACTTAATGATCCAAGAGGATCACAGTTCAGGAGGGCTTGTTCTCTCCCATCCTTGTTTTTTTGTTTTTTGTTTTTTTTTTTCCTGGGGACAATTATGTGGTTCCTGATCTTCATTGGATGGTGATGAGCGTCCAGGGCCTGCTCACCCATCCCTTGTGCTCAGCCAGAGCCATGGTTTGCTTTGCTCAGATGCCACCCAGCTGTAATACTTGTCTCCTTTGCAATGTGGACCTGTGGCATTCTTGGAGTCTCTCTAGAAGTTCTGTTCTGGGGTATGGGGCTTGCCTGTGTTATATGAAAGGCAATGTGTTCATTCACTATTTTGGGACAGATCTCATTAGCTTGAGCAAGAAGCAAACAAGTGCAGGCCTGTGAAAGATCATACTTAAACATGACTGTATACAATAGAAGGCAGATGTGTGTACTATAGCTTTCTGGGCAATGCACGTGAGATGTCAACTGTGCCTGTGCCAGCAGGATGGTCCCTGCCCAGAAAGCTTCCACAGATGGTGTGTAAATGCACTGTTTATGATGATTCTCCTCTTACCTGGCAATAGTCCCTTCTGTGTATTTCCCCTGTGCTTTGGACTCCTATCAGTAAAGTAATGTAGTTTCAAAGTCAAAAGTCAAGAGCACAAAGCTGCACATTGACCTTAATCTTGTTTAGAAAAATCAGCAATGCTAATTTGGAGTGAAGGCAGCCTCTGTCCCTGGGTCAAAGACCCTGAGAATGTAGGAAGACTCGTGGTCCAGGCTCACGCTCCTGTCCCTGGCAGTAACAGCTAGGCAAGAGGGTAATGACCAGCATATAGTGATAATTTTCCTCCTGTTTTTCTAGGGGTTTTCTCAGCTGGTGATGGTGTCTTTTGGATTTAATACCCATTGACAGATTTTTCTTTTTCTTGTAACAAGGAGTTTCACCATTTAATCACATGCTGTGTTTCACTCTGGGGCTGCTTCCTCCTCTGCATTCATTTTGCCAGAGCTATGCCTGATCTGCAGACCTCTATTGATGTCATCAGCTTGGTCTGTATACTGGCTGTGACACCTGAGGTACATCAGTAGCAGGTTAATGTGTCGGGAAGGATCCTGTGAATGTTGGCTGCGTGGGGCTCGGAGTTTCTTTCACACAGCATCTCTATTCTACCTATTCTGCCACGTTTTCACCTTTGCTGGGTCCTGTCCAGGTGTCAGTGTTTAACGTAGCAGCTTTGTTGATACATTGCTGATAATCTACTTTTCTTCTACCAGCCTCAAGCCTCTCTGTTAGCAGAACAAATCTCTATTTCCACTACAGAGGGATTTGCAGGAAAATTCTGGCTCTGTTTAAGCTGATGACAAAACTCTCAGGGGTTTCAGAGTGATATCTATGCCATATTTTCATATGATCATAAGACTCTATTTCAGTGGCAGTGGGAATAGCTACATGGAGAACAGGATCAAACTTAGTCAAAGAATTTGTCAGGCTTTAAATAGTAACAAGAAAATGGGGCTCCTGTTCTTGTGGGTTTGGCGAGGAGGCTTCAAACAGCACAGTCTGAAGTGTATCTTGAGTTCTCATCCTTTCCTGACCTCCTTTTCACTGAAGAGAAGATCCTTATTCTTCAGGTCATTGCAAGACCAAATATCAGTGTTTACAGAACAAACATAACCCAAGTATTTTTGCTTCAGTATCAAATGAACAGAAAGGATTTAAAAAAATATATGATTTGGAAATAGATAGTAAAAAATAGTGAGGAGGTTGCTCTCAGGAGCAAGTCTACAGGGAGAAGACAGGATTTTTTTAATTTTTTTTTTTTTAAGGCTTAAGTAAACTTTGAAAATGCTCATCCTGTTGAAGAAGGGGTTTTTTAGTAACTCCAGAGGCTGAAACACCCAAAGGAGGGTGGATATTTCGGCGAGTGGGACAAATAGAGGCTAACAGGAGCAGCAAACTTGTGACTCCATATATAAACTGAAGGTGATTCATCCAGGTTTTTATTTTAACAGCAAGGCCACCAAGCCAGCTAAAATACATTTGAGGTGAATGTCATGGAATAAAAGGATCAGCTCAGGACAGCGGAGCGGTGACCGGATGCCAACGCCCCGTGGTAGGTACCGAGACGAGAGGCTTGTCCTACCAGTGGTCAGGTTGCCAGGCACAAAGGAAAGAATGGGCAACTGCTGCTGCTTTGGCAGCAGCAGGAAAAAAACAAGCACTAAACATTCTGGCTCTTCAGATTTTCATCACTTTTGTGCATGTTATGTTGAGGTTTCCATAGGCCTAAAATACTGGAAAAACCTGGGGCTCTTTTCCTCCCCACAGCCCCAAACTCAACTCCTTTTATTATTTGGCTGGGGAGAAAGAAGGCTATTTTGGGAGGAAATGGTTATTTTAAGACAGTCTAGAAAAGGCAATGGCTTTTAGCCAAATTAATAACATAATGCAACTGAAATGTTGCTTTTTCATGTAATGCTTCCAGTGCTAACACAAAAACAAAGCGCAGTGACATTATGGAGCTGCTGGTCATTAGTCTGAGTGTAACTGTACTCCCTGCTCAGCTGCTTCACCTCCCTCTTCCTCTCCAGCTCAGGATGTCAGGCTGGAGTTATCATTTCACCACTGGCTTTAGTTCTAGCCAACAGAAAGGCAAGTGGATACTTATCTGAAGGGGTAACTTGAGGTTTTGGACCTGCTGAAAAACAGCAGCTTTCCTCTGGAAAACTGAGCATAACTGAGAGCCTCCTGCACAGGAAATAATTTCTGATTTGTTAAAAATCATACTTAATCATATTTATTTCAATGGACCCATCTGTGCTTCTAACTGTTGGTAAACACTAACCAGGATGTCTGGCTTACGGGAGCAGCAGTTATACCAAGGGCTGTGTGGCTGGCAGGGAGATGAGCTCTGACAGCTCTGCTGATTCAAACTTCAACCAGCTTTTGAGGGATCTCTTTTTGTGAGAAAAGCACACGAGAATTTTGAGTTAAAATAGATATTAAAGGCTAGAGACTGAACTTGGATCTGCCACTGCTCTGCCTGGACACAGGCTGATTTTGCATATACCTAAATAAGACTTAAGCTTCAGTTTCCTGGTTTGTTTGGTGGGGTGTTTTTTGTGTGTGGTGGTTATTCTTAAATATATATAAATGAAGAAGGTATTTATTGCTGAAGGAAATGCAGTGGGATGAGCACAATTTTTTTTGGCTTTCTGTCTGGTCTCCACAACAGGGAGAGACTGTGAAAAACACAAACGAATCTTTATTTCTGGACTAATTGCTGCAAGCCTGGAGCTTACAACAAGCTGAGAATAATTTGATGCAAAATACAGTTCTGTCACCCTCTTTTCACACTCCTCATTGCTCCACGCACCTCTGCTCATTCTTTCCTGTTAGCTGCTCTTGTGGCCCTGTCCAGGCTATTGAAACCTGTAAACTCATCCAAAAATGACTGAAAGACACAAAGCTTTCTTTGGACTTAATGAACTTCAGGTACCTGAGGCCTAAACTAACACAGTCTTGCTCCCAACCCATCTGTGGAAACAAATTGAGACACAAATTCAGATGCTGGTTTGGAACCACTTTTGACCGTTTATAGAATACTCTGAAAACCTCAGAATATTGTTTTTGTCCTTAGTGCTACAGAGAAGTCTTCAAGAATAGCTGAAGACAGTGGTTGATTTGATTGGGGTATCCACTTTTTGCTGGGATTTCCACAGGCTGGACTTGTAGATGGTGCAGCTGATGCCCTGTTCCTGCTGCATGAGAGGTGTTTGAGTGGGATGCCAACCCCCTCCTCCCCCAGAACCCCTGCTGCTTCATTTAACTAGTTGCCTGGGGTGTGGTGGGGGTTGAAGTGCTTTTTGTCCCGGTCAAAACATTGTCTGATGTATTTGATCTATATATCCTGTCTTGCGCCAGTGCATCAAGCCAGTCCTGCTGTCTCTCACCAAATAGGACAGGCCCAAGGGCAGACTTTCTCCTTCAGCTCACGACAGCTTTTGCAAGAGCTTCCACAGCCTGAGCTCTCCCAAAAGAGGGGTGGTGAATGCCCCAGCCTCACCTAATGGGAGGAAGTGGTGTGATTTAATAATCGTGTTTCTTTTAAATGCATCTGTTGCGAGTCACTTGTGTATGTAAAAGATATCATCAGTTTCATAACAGAGGTGGAGACCCACGTGTAACTTCAGATAGGGAACGAGGGTGAGGACAGATGGGAGTTTTCCAAACAACCCCTCAATCTTCATCTCAGGCTTGTGGCACAGAAGCATCTCTGAAGGAGGAGGGCAGTCTTAATATTGGGTATTATTATGGGACAGACTTAGTCATTTAGGCACCATAGGAGGTAACAGAAACATTCCCCTGTGATTTTTTTCCTTTTTTTTTTTTCCCCCCCCTTGCTCTTCCTCCAACCACCTCCCAACCCATGTTGGTTGGTCATCTCCAACAAGAGTACTGGAAGCACCCCATGGGTGTTTGGGTTTGAAATCTAATTTATTTATCCCTGTCTGTCCCCCGTTCCCCTCCCCTTCCTAAAAACAGATCTTCCATCAAACTTTATAGATCTCATTGGCTTCAGAGATTCAAGGCTGGAATTGCTTTATATTTTAGAATCGTTTTTCTAAATGATGCTTTTAAGAGACTTTTTTTTTTTTTTTTTTTGCTTCTGCTCTATTAGTTTAATGCATTTATTTAGCACAGAGGAGGTGGAGCTCATAATATCCTGTTCTGGGGCAGGAGGGCTGGGTAACACTGTGAGCCACTGTTCTAAGCATGGGCTTATTTACATTAATTAGAAAGTGCACTTGTTAAGTCCTCAATTAATTAGGTAGAGCAGCACCTATTGAGAGCAGATGAAAGAGCTACTGTGTGAGAGGAAGAAGGGAGGGAGAGATGTGAAAGATGAAAAGAGCAAGATAATACCAGTGCTGGAAAGCAAATGTTAGAGAAGCCAGAAAAAGATCACAGGTACTGCTTTGTTGCACCCTAAATTGTAGTCACTGTTTGTAAACTGGCCTCAGTTATTGCTGCTGGTGCAGATCCTGTGGGATTATTTGGAGTCAATCTGCAGTTTTAAAGCAGATCATTGACTAGGATTTTGAGATGGATTTACTCTAAGGTCCTGCCCTATGCCCTGTACAATTTATGGTGATCTAGAGGCTGTGGGTCAGTCAGGAATATCTTAACTAACCCAGTCTTTTGTAGGGCAAAAACCACAGCAGAATAAGTACATCAGTTTTAGAGAGGAAATAAATGCCTCTTAAAGCAGAGTGATCTGAATTTTCTCTGCTGGTTCGTTTCCCTTTCTCTCCTTTTCCATTTTTCTTTGAATTAATATATCCAGAATTTCAAAGCAAACAAGTTAAAGTCACAGTTCCAAAAGAGAATTTTCATGTTATGATTCCAGAAACACACTATTAATGCCAGATGTTTAAAAACTCATAAATATGTTTCCCAAAATTAAGGAGACTTAAATGATACATCATGTATAGAGTTCTGTAGAACTCGTGTCTCAGGTTTGCAGAAGGCTTACATGGAATAGAGGTTTTGGGGTTTAAAGCAGAACTTGACTTTCTTGCACGAGATTCCAAGAGTGGGGTTTTCAGCAATATGCCAAGCATCATGAGACTTTTGATAAAGTCAGGCAGGGTTGCCAATTTTAAACTTAAACCCATCTCCCCATCTAGAGGTTCACTTGAACTTCAGCCCAGAACCAGTGGAAGAATTTTGTGGTGCTGGGTTGAGCCTTGGGACTGACCCTTTGCCTGGCAGCCTGACGCTTGCTATAAAATGTTGTGGTCTTTTAAAATGACGTGGCTAATCAAAAACCCATTTAGTGGGTGGCTGCAATACTCCCCAAAAAGCTCTGTGTTGACAGATCCATACTCTGGTGCTGTAGATGGATAATAGGTTTTCTGTGATCCTCTGTGCATATGAGGCTTTTTTAAACTTTTCCTGTCATGTATATGCAAGAATATTTCAGAGGCTTCTGATGAAATTTTATGCTCTAGTGATGACTACGTAGCAATTTCCAGGGAATTGTAATAACATAATAAACCAGTCTTCTCCGAGGTTGAAGGAATCTCTCCTCAACATTTCTGAGGTTCGCTGTAATTCCCTGTCTTTTCCATGTAGGAGTGCAAGTGTGGTTCCGCTGCGGATAAAGTCAGGGTACATGGTGGGCAGCGGGAACACTGTGAGCTGTTGTAAGCCTTTTCCCAAAACCTTGGAATATTCTTAACAAATAAATTTGTGTAATGGTACGGGATTAGGTAATGGCAATCGTTGGAGCCTGACTCTGATTAATATTCATTTCACTCTTGTTCCACTCTGTGGAAGCTTGGTGCAAAGCAGTTTTTGGCACTTGAGCCAGTGAAACGATTACTATGAAAACACAATCATTTGAGGGAGAGGACTGGGGTTTGTATGTGTTAAAATACAAAGATAATAGAAATCTCTGGAGAAGCGCTTTCTGTCCCTGAGTGTAAGAGGGACTTGCTGTGCTATTCCTGATGCAATGCTTTCATTTTGTTCTTGGCTCTGTGAATGTTAAACCAAAACCTGAACACTCAACTCTGCCTCTGTCTGCTTCCATGCTCAGTCCAGCTACTTTTGCTGTCTTTGCTTTTTATGCCCATGTACTATTGATGCTTCAACCTCTAAAATACTGTGCTCCCTCTTACTGACTCTGTTCCATGAGTCTGTTCTGAAGCCTTTTCTTTCTCTTTTTCCCCTAATATGCAATTTAACATCAAATAATAATTGTGACCTTAAATATAATAACTCGTGTACGGCTCTGCAAATCATCCTGAGAAGTTTTGTATGACACAGGCAACTTCTGAACCATAATGACTGAGGTTTGAGGCAGCGTAAGCATTTGAATGCAAACCTTTCATTAATTTTAATGAGGACCAGAAATCTGTGTGTACATTCCAAAATTGCTTCAAAATACTTAATGTGTGAACAATCCTGTCACCCCTTTGATACCACACTCTCCGGAGCAGCTGCTGATCTTCTGGGGAGTAATAGCAAATAGCAAAACAAGGTTTGCTTCCTTTGCGGAAGAGGGACCTGTGATGTGGACTTGAGTGGCTTTGATGTCCCCACCAAACAGGAGAGATGCAAACAAACATAACTTCTGGGTGCTTCAACCCAAGAGCATTTCCTGGGCTTCAGGCGTCTGCTTTGCCTCAGGAATTGACTCCAAGCTGAAGCCAAAGCAACAGGGAAATGACCTCGTTGCTAATGCAAGTCTGGAGTCTTGTGCATAAAGCAGTAAATATCCTCACCACAGATATTTCTTTCTAGCTGCAGGCCCACCTGCACCGAGAAAAATAACTCAAAAGATGTGTAACTTTGGGCACAGTGTTCTAGGTGAATCATTTATGTGCTAAAAGTTGCTCACTTTAGGTCAACCAAAGGTATTTGTGAACCTTGCCCAGCTCTAAGTACTTTTCTGATGGAGAAAGAAATGTTGAAGCAAACCCAGGAAGTTTTCTCCAGCGTTTGTACACAGAAATGTTCCCTCTTAATTTCAGATTTTTTCTGAAACAAACTTTGAAAAGTGATCAGAAAGTGTTGGCTCCTCATGAAGTACTTGGGGCTTTATGGTATTCAGAGTGTTGTCTGTTCTCAGCACCAGTGCTGGCTACAAGAACAGCCTGGCTGTGCCATAGACCTGGTGCAAACCATGAGAAATCTTTTCCATAGCCATTTCTGAAGGGGAAGCAGTTTTTGAGCTTTGCACTAATTTGATCTGACTAAAACTATTTTACTTAAATGTTGATGGAAAGCAGACATCCTATAGGGTGGCAGCATTGGCTGATAGAATCTTGAAACTAGTTTCCCAAAACTTCTCATTGCACCTTTGGCACCAAAGCAACGAGGCCTGGGGAGGTTCTGCCAAGTCCTGTAGCAGCTAAAACAATGTGCACATGCACTAAGTCTGGCAATGAGAGACAGAAAACTAATGACATTTTAAACTCAGCATTCAATAGAGTTCATCTTCTTTTTAAGTTACTCTTAAAGCAACCCTAATTTTTCTTGTAGTGACTTAGACAGACCGGTTGATGCTGATGGAATTACAAAAACAATCTTAAAATTCCCTAACACTGTTTTCCTGATTTGTACCAAGGGATTCAAACAGCAGGGGAATAATTTGGTAGGTTTTAGAGTGGTTTTATATTTTTGGTGTCATCCTGAAGAGTTGCCTTCACTCAAGTACCAAAGCCAGACCACCTGACTTGTGCAATTGGTCACAGCTAAATTCAGCTTGGACTTGAGATCTCCAGTGTTGAATTTGCACGCTCTGCATGGTTTTCAGAGACAAAATATCCATTCATAACTTCTAAGATGAAAGCACTGCCTTGCCTTCCCAAAATGATCATAAGCAGATTGAGAGGCTGGCTTTACATTGTTAGGGAGCTATTTCACATTCAGCTTTGCTCAGCTGTCATGTACCAGGCTGGGTTGAGGAGATACTAAAATGAGGTGGTATAGATTTGCCTATAGATAATAGGGAGCGAAGCCTCACAAAGGTTACCTTGTTCTTCCTGCTTTTTTTCAAAGGCCAGTGGCAATGTCTGAAGATGTGCTGCTCTGAAGATGTTTTGATCAAAAGCCAGAAAATTAGACCCATTCAAGTATTGATTGAGGCTTGGTACTGAAGGGACTGTTGTATGGTTTAGAGGCACAGTGTGACTCTGCCCCTTTTCTCTCATAATATTCAAAGAGAAGCCAATTAGGAGTGCTCTTACTGGCCCTTTTGCAGCAGAAATATCAGAATAGAGACAAATAGCCCCAGGCAATATGCTGCCAAGTAGTGGAAATGGAAAAAATCCATCTTTAGTTGTATCAAAATGCCAGAGACCTTGAATGATGCTGCTGTGAGAAAAGCAGGCATTCAGCACAGCCTTCGTGTGGTCCTGCAACTGGCTGAGGATGGATGTGGCTCATCTTCACCCAGACGTGTCACATCAGTCATGTTACAGCTGGGTGCTCAACCTGTCTTCTGAAGAGAGAGATAATAGGTGAAAAGAAAGCAAACAGATGAGTTTAGAAAGTGAGTTTGAAACTGGGGAAACATACCCAGAGAGGGGTGTTTGGCAGGGTGTTGTCTCTGGAGAGGTACCTCATGGTGTCAGATCCCTTCTGCATTACTTCAGGAGCACAGCTTTGTGCCTAGAAACATATGAGTTGCTTCTTGGAGATGGAATTGTCTGGGATGGGTGAGCAGGAGGATCCACTAACCAGCTGGTAGGCAAGGCCATGGCCTTGGATAGAGCAATGGAAGCAAGTGGATGGCAGGGAAATGGGATGGTGTAGCAGTGGGACCTGAGGTCCCTGTGGTGGGAGGCTGGTGCCATTTCCCCCAGCAGCCTTCCACAGTGCAAGACCCCAAAGCAGTGCCAGCAGACACTGGGCTGAACATGACTAATCTTCAGAAAAACAACATCCTGTGCTGGCTGTGAATGGTGTTGAGCCTGGTTGGTTTCCTGTGGGCATTGCATTAGGCTGGATGCATGAGCCAAAGCACAGTTGAAGACTTGTGCCACCACCAGGACCAGCCCACGGTGGCTGTGGGCTCACCAGCCCCGTACCTCAGCACTGCCACTTGTGCTCTGCCTCGTGGGCTACCGGAGGGGGAACTCAGCTCTGATGATCTTAAAGGTCTTTTCCCCCCTGAAGGAGTGTTTGACTCTGTATTATCCTCCACTGGTTTTGCTTAATTACTCACCAAGTCACAAGGGGGCACCCATGGCTAAAGCTTTAATTATCCACTGAGACCTGAGAACCTTTGTGTCCCACAGGGTCTCCTTTCCACCCCCAGCTGGGCTGCGTCCCCCTCTTTTGTGGTGGGGAGACTGCAGCTGGGAGGAGAGGCAGGGGAAATGGAAATGGGGTCTTGGCAAGGTGAGAAAATTTCCAATTCCTTTTCATAGGACATAGAGGAAGAATTTTAAGACACCTCCTTTTTTTCTTTTTAGTGACTTAACTAAAGTCTGCTAAAATAATGAAATGTTAAGGTAGGACCATTAAAATAATATTTTTAGGCATTTTTCTTTTTTTTTTCTGCAAGATAATGTTTCAATGATTTTTAGTTCATGACAAGTTCAGCACAATTACACTAACAAGAGACAGTCCTTTATAATTAAAGACAGGTTCATATTTTTTTCAGTTTAAGGATGGAATAAGATTTCAGGGATAAGGGTGAAGCTTTCTAGTGATTTTCTGCTTATGGTGTTTATGTAGCAACCTAGAATTTTATGGAGGTTTTTACAGTTATGTAAGGCAATCAAAATACCCATATGTAAGCTGGTACTTCCCTGTTGAGTTATCTTAATTTCTCTGTTTACTTTTTAAATTGCTCATTAACTCTCAAAACTGCCAGACACCTTTATCCCCCTGTGTCCTTCAGTAAGAAATATGATGTTCTGCATTTCTAAAATGGGAAGCTGGAGATCCTGTCTGTCTTTCCCTACCTTCCGCCCTTTCTTTTCTCCGGACTGTGCTGCTTCCACGTCTGCATTAAGATGTCTTTCCAGTGGTGTTGCACACTCTGTATGTCCTTACAACTGTAGCTTCAGGAACTCTATACACAAAAGATGAGTTCTATCAGCAAGCAATGCTGCCAGTAGTCCTTTCCTCTCCTGGCCCGAGAATGGAAAGACCACTTCCCACTTTGATCAGGAAAAGCCTGAGCAAACAGATGGGCTTTGCAGCATAGTCCGGGGTCAAGGAGGCAGGGACAGGAACCTTGCAGTGGGGGTTTAGAGCCTCCCCCTCCTCTTTCTGCCAGGGACAGGCAGCTAGAGACCGCTGCTCTTGCATGGCTGCTAACTGGTGTCTGCATCGCAAGGTAAAGGAGACAGGAGAAGGTATTATGCAGGGGAGAAATCCTGGTACTTGCCAGTGAGAACTTCGATAGCTGTAGAGGTTGGATGCCTGGAGACTCCTGTAACCCCCCAACCTTACCTCTCTGGGTTCTCCCTATTGTTCTCACCTGGCACACGAGAAGCCCAGCAAGAGCAGAAGTTCCTAATTGCCCTTTTTTTAAAGCAGACCAGTCTGTTTTCTGCTGACTGAGCAGAAACTCTCATTAATTTGGAACAGGGAGGGAGGAATGTGTAATGGGCAAGGAAACAGAGATGAACTCCATGCTTGTCTCCACAGTAAATGAACCTGCAGCGAAGCCAAAAGCCCCATCAAAAGCTCTGGAGGAAGGTGCAGTTAATATCTGCAACTTTTATGGCATGATGCTGTCCACAGCACCAGAGCTTCTCCCTCTCATCTCCACAACAGCTTTGATTTTTGTGGTGGGGGAAAGAATTCTAGGCTTAAACTTTTGTGCCTTTTATTTATTTAATTTGTTTTGGACAATGTTCTTGAAATATTCTGGCTACTGTGAATAAGGTTTTCTCTGGGAGAGTGGGTCAAGGCTGGAACTATCAGCTTCTATCAGACACTTTCCAAAAATAAATTGGCAAATCTGTGGTAACTCATTATCTTCAGCACATGGCTGATGTGTGTAAAGCTCGCCAGACTTGCATACATACAGCCTAATGATGTTAAAACGGGGAATAGTCACTGTGATATGATACTCTTGAGTGGCCTGAGAAAGTTATAATGTGTGTGTTTCAGCTCAGTGCACTAAAAAGAAAATGTGCTGGGCAAGGCTTGCCCAAGTTGGCCGAGTCTTAGGTTGTTTCTAAGCTCGCTTTGTCCGTAAGTAAGGGATGTGAGGTAGGATGTGAAATGTGGCTTATGTGATCTAGGGTTAGTGTCCCCTCGGGGCTCTCTTTCCCCCCCTTTCTTAACAGTTTCAACTGCGGAGCTGGGAACTCTTTCTTCGCATTTGTCCAGCTTGAGCACAATGAGGGCCCCAGTTGGGTGCCTGGAGTTTCTATAACGTGTCAAAAAAAGGAGGTTGGACATAATCAGGCTTCTTTTAGTATGATTTAGAGGGGATGTTCTCTGCTGTAAGCACACACACATCCTAAGGAAACTAGTAACTCCTGTTGATGTGGGTGGTATATGAGGATGTTAGGGGGAAAAAAAAGTCTATTGAGGTTCAAAGGATGAGGTAAAAATATATATATATAATAGACAAAGAGTTAACACAAGGATGCTGAAATGAGGAAAAAGCATGTGTTTAAAGCAGCCATAGCTACTGCAAGTCCAGGAAGAAGTGCAAGTTCTATTTTGAGCTTCCCAAATCCATTGTGAATCTCTTGCCATCCGGTGTGATCTCTGAACTCCAGTAAATCCTTGTCAGTGCTTGTTCTGGGATGCTCTAACCAGGAAGAAACTTGTAGATCCTGCAACTGCCAAGCCTTGTACTGAGGAAACACCTGGGTTGTCTCAGGCTGAAGTGTTTGGGTGAGACCAAGCAGTATTCTGAGGTGAACCCCTGGGTCTGGTTTGAGCTGATAGCCACTTCAGGGCGTGCTCTGATGTCCCAGGACAGCCCCAGAACCAAATGGTGTGAAATGCTGTTAGTTTTACCTTCATGCTGAGTTTGGTGAGGGGGAGGATCAGACCGCCCGAGACAAGCGGTGCATCCAGCATGTGAGGTCCTGTGGGAGCACTGCAGGCTGACAGCCGAAGGCACAGAATGTGGAAAATTGAGCTGGATTTGGAGCATTGTGTGAAAGTCTCTTTCGTTTGTCTGGTGGCTAAAGGGAGGGCAGAAAGCCAGGAGAGAGCAGGAATCTTCCAAGCCCAGCCTAGGAGTTCATTAGGGCAGTTGTTGCCCTTGGGCCACCCCAGTCAAACCAGAGGGAACAGCAAGTAGTTTTGGAGGTAACTTTTACGGAAGGGACAGAGCAGCCTGGTGTCCTCTGTCATTTTGTGCCTGTTGCATGTAGGAGAACAATGAGGAATCTCAAATCTTAAGATTGACAAACACTGAGCATCATTTTCACAATCTTTTTCCGATCAGAAGAAAGTAGGTGATGAATAGAAAAGATAAAGTGTTAGGATATCAAATTAATATTTTTCGGTGCCATTTCCTATGTACAGGAGGATTTCTGGGTGTGGATGTGGAGTGCTTTTGGAAAATCAAGCTGCTAAAACAACAGGCTTTTTTGACAAGTAGGGTTACCAAAGTGGAAGCACCTTGAACCAGTCATTGTCAAAATCTTTGGCATTAGCATGTTAGCCTCCATCTGTGTTTACAAACCAAGATTGAGCTTTATTTCCGTTATGGTAACGAAAGCTGATTTTTAAGAGCCTTACAAAGAACAAAAGACCCAAAGGTCCTTTGGCAGATACAGGTCTGCATCCAACATGACTTTAAAGGGGGCTGTTGCCCCTCTTAGTTTGTCCCTGCTTAGTTTCCACCCCAATGGAAAATGGTGATTCAGTTAGCTGAAGCCCTGCAAGCAATTTTTGTTTCTCATTTTCCTTGATATTAAAAAGTAAGTTGGGCAGGACATTAATGTGTTCCACCCCCGTAGTTTATTTAAAGCCCATTTTGCTCACATTTCAGTCAAGCTTAGCAGAAACTCTCCCCGTTGGAACAGGATCATGACATACTAACCTCAGGGGTTTCAGCTGAGATTTGCTTGTTTGACTTTTCCCCAGATTCCATGACCTAGTTCCTCTGTGCTCCCTCCCTGATGTGAGGAGAGTGAAGGACACTCAAAAGAGAAATCTTTGAAACTTGCCCGATTTTCAAAGGCTCCCTCCCAGA
Organism: Megaceryle torquata; assembly: GCA_024611175.1. Classification (NCBI taxonomy): domain Eukaryota; kingdom Metazoa; phylum Chordata; class Aves; order Coraciiformes; family Cerylidae; genus Megaceryle; species Megaceryle torquata. The sequence goes on from JANIJG010017346.1 coordinate 73,254, forward strand.
CTGTTTGCATTGGCTTCTCCTCCTTTCTTACCCTTCCCTTCTACCTTGCGAGTCCACTCTGGAAAAGGACTGTGTAAATAGAAAATAATGATATAAAAGAAAAAAAAAAAAAGTCTCTTTGTTATAGTTGAGCTGGAAGGGCTAATGGCAAATTCTTGCCGAGTGGGCACTGTCACAGCTGTGGTTACTGAGCAACAAGCCCTGAGCTGGTTCAGCACCCTTTTGCTGGTCTGTCCTGGGCACTGTGAAAGGCTCATCCAAACCCATCCTCTACTTAGTGCGCAGGGCAGCCTATTGTACTCCAGAAACAGGGAAGCATTCAGGACACTAACTTTAAGAACTATTCCCAAACTCCCAAGCTTTGTAAGTTGAAGCATTAAACTGTTACTGTAAAAATCTCATTTGAGAAAGGTGCTCAAGCCAGTGGGCACAGCGAGGGTTGGGAAATGTCCTAAAACTCCAGCCTGGTCCCTGAGTCAAAAGCCAAGTCTGAGGGTTGGCTTTATGTCTCAGAACAGGAGCAGGTGGCATCAGGATGCAGGTTACTGCCTGAGCTCTGGGAGCTTCTGCCAACAGCCAGCCATGGGTGAGGGATGGGCAGGACATGCTCCACCAGCCTGTCCTGGATGCTCTGTGCAGGTATCAGAGAGACTTCCTCTGAGGATCCCAACTGCTCTTTCTGCCGGGAGTCAGGAAGCTTTGTGCTGGTGTCTAGGGGGGCAATACTTGGCAATGCCAGTTTCCAGATGGCCTGAGGTCATGCTCACAATGTCATAATAAAGATAATAGATTTGGGGCTGCTTTTCTCTGCCTTCTGGCTTGCAACTTTGCTTAGTAGTTGTCTTTTCAAATCTGACTTTTGTATTTCTAGAAGGAAAAACAAAATTGCTACCAATATATTTTGTTTGAGTTCTTTGAATGAGAGAAGGATACTCGGAGTCCCAGGGCCTTAGGAGATCTCTACTATTGCACGCTTCTAAGAATTAGTAGCAGAGAAGTTTTGCTCCTTAACACCTGTCCTGCAAACACTGCTTCCTGTTTGAGAAGATGCAAGGACTAAACCAAACTGCTGACGCTTTGCATCAGCATCACCCGCCGGCTGCCTCCCAGAGCGCCTGCACTTGGCAGCTCTGCTGGCTTCAGCACTTTAGGACAGGTAGTGCTGTTAAGATTCACCTTTCCCATTTGGGTGGCTGCTCGAAGTCTGTCCGATTGTACTTTGAAGTGCTGAGAGAGACTTGCAGTCCCCTCAGATGTGGGGACAGCTGTACCTGCTTCTCTCTAGGTTGCTTAACATCTGGTGGTCTTGTTTTGCTAGTGTCTCTTGGGGACTTGCAGGTAAAGGTGTGACCCCTGTTCTTCCCCTCCCAGCCTCTCTGTTTTCTTGTTTTGCTCCTCTGCTTGATGCCTGAAAATCTTCCTGCCTCATTCAGACTACACCTTAGATGCCAACTGATGCAGGGAAGGCAACCAAAGCTGGCTAAACTGGTTGGTTGTGGTTTGTGTAGTCCATATTCCACTGCCTATAGCCAGCAGCATGCTCAGTCTGCATAGCGTGCCATGTTATTTACATTTCTGCTCAGTGTGGTGTTCTCTGGCACTAAGAACAAAAGCACATTGGTACGGATGGGTTAGAACACACAGCTTTGTTATTAAAATCGGGACTTTTCCTGCTTGGACTTTTGCATTGGAAATAGCATCCAGTGATTAATCTCCTCCTGGCTTTGTTCTTTTCATGACCAAGGGATTGGCTCTTGGAGGACTTCCTGCTTTTTTGGAGGGGTTTTGCAAGGTTGATTAATCTGTAGTAATAGTGGTTGAAGTCACCAGAGTTTCTATAGTGACCAGATGGAGATAAGAAAGTACGTGCTGCTGATAGTTGCTGAAGATGCTGGATGCCAAAATTGCAAACTGTTTTTAAACAGACCAGCCGAGCAAAAGAGTTCTGTGGCTCCACAGTCAGCTTGGACCTGAACGTCCTCTTTGTTTGGCTGAACAAAAACCAGATAAACAAAACACTGAAGGCAATTAGCTTTGTTTGCTTGCCTTTGTCCCCTCTTCTCCCAAATCATTGTAAAATTAGGAATAAAGCCAGTGAATTCTGTAGCTATTCAGTGGACTAAAGCTGGTACATAGGAGATGAGCAACAAATAAGTATAATACTGCTGTTTTCAATAACCAGCCCATTCAGTTTTAGCTTTTATTACATTTACTTTCTCTGCTCCAGATTTAAGGAGACTTCTTTGATTGCTCTCGTAAAGGAGAGTACCACGCACTGCTCTGACCACGCATTAAGGTGTTGATACTGCACTTCTCCCAGGAAAGTCTCTGCTTTTCCTAATGCTGTCTGTCTTCCTTTCTTTAGAAGTTTTACTGCAACCTCTTGGTTGTGTCTGGGGTTGCAGATGCCACCTGTGAGCCCAAGAGCGTGTCAGCAAGGGGATGCGCTGGGCGCTGGGCCGTGCTGTTAAGTGACAAATTTCCTGGGTGCACATGCCATGAAGTTCAGAAAAGGGTTAATTCTGACCTCCCTCTTCTTACAAAAGCTTTTTGTCTACCCTGCACATTGGCTGGGGAACAGTTCTCATCAAAGCTTGTCACATGAACACCGCTGCATAAAACAGATAGGGTGTGGAAACGCATAGGCTACTGGGAGGGGACTGGTGCTGAAGCAGTGTAGGTAACACCCACGCTGCACGGGGCAAAGGCAATGTTCTTTCATGGCAAAAATGCAAGTGTGGGGAGTTTCTGGGGGCTGGAAGCACTCAAGGTGATGTTAAGCCTGCCTGACCTTGTTTCCTCCATAGCCATGACTGTCGAGCACCATATGACACCCACAGCAATGTGTGGAGCACATCCAGTCCTTGGCCTTTCTGTACGTGGTCCTTAACAGCCCCATGGGAGAGGTGCAAGGTGCTGGATGTGAGGGTAAAATGCGTGTTCCTGTGGTCAGCTGTTTACTCCTACAGGTCCTAAAAGCTTCGTTGTGGGTTTTTGCATGAATACACTCGCTCCAGTCTAAATGAGGGCTTTGTGGTCCAGCCTGTTGTTAATTGTGAAGGGTGCTGGGAACTGCTGCACAACCGTGGCTACGTGACTGTGGTGGAAGGTGACAGGCATGCAGTGCCTTGGGGCAAGCACCAGCCCAGGTTGAACAGCCTTCTCCCTCCCCTTAGAAAACATCCTGTGTTTTGTGGGGGCAAAACCAGGGATGTGACGATGAAATGGAAACAAAAGGGAATATTTGGCTGGGTTGTTTCTGGTAGTTTTGTGCTTTGTCTCCCCAGCTCTGTATCAATCTCTGCCTGTGACAACGACCAAGTCCTTGCTGCTGCCTCCACCTCGTCTCCCTGATTAATTGGGTCCTCCCTGTCTTTCCAAGGCTGTTGCAAGGTCACGTTCCCAGTCTGGGGGGCTCTGAGTGGACAGTGCAGCAGGACGGGCTGTAAATCACCGATAGCTGTGGATCTGCTGGGTCCCGTTTGCAGCATGTTCAACCAGTGCCACGTGGCAACGCTTGCAGCCCAGGATCCCTCCAGAGGGACTGATGCTCAGCATCCTCCTTGGGCTCCCTGGGAACACCCCAGCCTGTGCTTCACCATCTCTAACCTTTTTAGCATCGCTTTAGACATATGGCCTTTGATGTGACTGCAGCTGCTGGCGGCGTGGAGTCTGCCCGGAGGGCAGCGAGCTGCCCACAAGCACCATTCCTTCAGCATCTGCCAGCACAGCCTGGGAGCAAACAGGGTTGGGCTGGGGCAGATCAGTCCAGATATTTGCTAATTCCCAGGAGTGTCACAGCTCTACCTGCAGAGCATTGCTGCAGCTGAAGGTGGTTCCCTCTGACACCTCTGTTGTGGTACCCGGGAGGATGGGGTTCACAGAGGTGGGGGGGAGCAGCAGGGAAGTGCTGTGTGTTGATGGTGCAGAACACGGGTACTGAATCTCGCAGTAGGGACAGGAGCTGTTCTGGGAGAGAGACGTCTGGTAGGGGAAACTCATGCAACCCTACTCCATGGAGGATAAAAACCCCCGGAACAAACCGGGTCAATAGTGCTGGAGGGTTGACAGCAACTACTGCCCCCCTCAGTGTCTCCTCCAGGTTGTGACGGGAGGTGAGCAAGGTGTGTGTTCATGCCCTGGTGCATTCATAGGCTGTCCCTAGCTGAGGTTGGTTGATGTCAGTTTGCTACCTTCACTTTTTGTCGTTATTTCTGGCCAAGGGAAGATTAAGCCTTCAGTGGGTGTTTGGTATGTCAATAACTATAATTAAGCTTTTGTGGTTCTCTTGCAAACTCTGGAATCTATAATTTTTCAGCCTCGTCCCCTCCTAGTACTGCTAGCAGGAAAAGGGTGGTCTTTGACTAGAAAAAAATTAATGAAAAGTCCAAGCTGTAAAATAAAATGCTGATCATGTACCATTCACAAATATTTTAATTCCATGTTATATCCCCTTAAAAGGAGGAGGAAAATTTAAAGCTTGGCATTTCTTGCTATCTTCCAGCTACTTTGGAGAAAACTTTACTCCAAAACTAGTTTGTTCCTGTTGCTTAATAATGGCATGTTAGAACAAATAAACTAATATTAAAAAATCTGGCTGAGGATGAAGGGGTGGACAGTGCAGAGAAACTTTTTCTCCACAAGGTCCCTTTGCTGACCACATATGTAGGACAGGCATTTTTTTTGTGGTACTTGCCAAATGCAGTGGTGTTGAGGGGAGGCTTGTGGCATGGTGGGGACAGATTCCTGGGGACTCCTTGCTTTGCACTCACTGTGATCTGGGTGGGACAAGTTACTAATGGTCTGATTTTTATTTTCTGAAGTGGGATATGTAACGCTCTCAGAGATGGCTGGGAACGGGAATGCTCAGGCATCGCTTTCACAGTTGCACCTTTAGGTGTCCAGGGCTTTCTGTACAGCTAGCTGGTGAATTTGGGAAAACCAGGTGGGTGGGTGGGTGGGTGATGAATTAGGGATCACATTAATAATTGCAAAGCACTTACAGGGTGCTATGATGAAAGGCACATTAGGGGCATCAAAGTGGGTTTTGTATTAGTGACCTGTTCATCGTGCGTTTGGGGGTGGCCGGTTTGGGTGCTTTGTGTGTGTTATTTGGAGGAAAGCAAAGGTGAGAGCTACATTACCCGCATCAATTAACAACTGAGGCAGCGTTAGCCATTTGCCAGTGAGGCTGTCAGTGCACAACAGCAGGGGTGCAGAGAAAATACTGTACCTGCTCCCTGCCTGGGGCATAGCCACAGTCCAGAATATTAATTAATATTAATATTATTCAAGACTTTGAAATTCTAAAATATTAAAATAGTCCAATTTATTCCATTTTGCAAGTCTTGCAGTGGTTGTGGTCTGGCTTGTGGGTGAAGTATGGGATTTGATGGGAAAAGAGCCACAGTCAGAGCTGGTTGGAGAAGAGCACTTCAAGATACACTGACAAATGGAATGAGATCAAAAGCTACCATTTTAAATCTAAATAAGAACTGGTTTAATAGTACCTCATAATAAAGAAATACCAGAGAAAAGCAGTATAGGAGAAGAACAGCAAGTTATGAAACAAGATGACACTGAAAAAACCCATAAATTTAATTTATATATGAAGCAGATCTTGAAGTACGCAGAGTTTGCCAGTGGAAAAGTTTGTTGATGACACACATATGAGACCTTCCATGTGAAGAGAGATTTCACTGTTTTCTGAGAAATTGGAGAGTAAACAGTGTTTCTCCCTTGGTTTTTGGAGTGTAGACTTGACCTTGAACTAGCCCTCATCAGTGACAAGGTTCTTTGATCCCACAGATTTTGAGGGAATGGGAAATGGGAAGCAGGCTTAAAAATGTCCTGATTTGGTCTGTATAATGGCACCTCTATAGTGATGCCACTGGATGCTGCAAATGAGAACTTACCCCCTTGGCTACACTTCTGAAATGTAGAAGGGCCAACTTCTCTGGGTTATTCCACTAATATAAATTTCAGCTGAAAGCACAGAAATTCACTGCAGTTCTGCTGGTGTAACCCTGAGCAGTGGAAAAGCAGGATTTTTATTAACTTTGACTAACATTCATGTCTGGCTGACTTTTTTTTTTTTTTCTCTGAAAGCATGGAGAGGGTGCTACTGAGTGTTGGCAGCACTTGAATATTTATTTCTGTTTGCAAGTATATGCAAATCTGCTCCCAGGTCTTTGCACAGTGAATAGGGGATGCCCAGCTGCAGTCAGTGGCACTCAGTTTATAGCCAGAACAAGTCTGGCAGTTGAAATCCTCCTAAATCACGTTAGGATGGCTGATTCACTGCCTGCTATAGAGCAGCTAGGCCAGGAGACTGTTTTCTGGCAGTTCAGTGAAATGCATCCGCGTGACTCTCCATGCTGTAAAAACCATGGGTATCTTGTGCAAAAAGATTTGGAATTCTTTATTTGAAAGAATAACAATAGGAATGGTGAGTTCATTCTGTAGGATTGAACAAGAGATACTTTTTGATAGGAAAATCCTAACTGAAATAAAGGCTTTCCTGATTCAAGGTGCAGAGAGGCCAATCAGACTGCTCACGTAATACTCTGGTTGGCTGCTGTGGGGCAGCTCACACTGGAAACGAGAGCATCACAGAGCTGTGTGGGACTTGGTTCAGGTGTGTAGTTCAGGGGGACTTGCCTTTCGCAGAGAGAAACGACTTTCAACAGACAGTTGATGGGAATGGAGTCCCTGATGCTCTGATTATTGTTTTAATAAAGGGATTTATGAGTCACATGGAATAGATAAGCCCAAAAGCCTTCACATGGGTGGAGGGAGAAGACCACTGAAGCAGTTTGTCACAGAGGCAGATCTGTCACTGGTAGATCTTTTCCTTTTCCAAGGGGACTTGGCACCAGAAAGGCTGGGTTTAGCCACGGGTCTACACGAGCAAGAAATCCTGGTGAGACCAGAGCATGTTCTGGTGGCCTGGGAAGTCAATATGAGTCTTCCCATCAGCCCTGACAGGCTTTGGACAGGATCTCTATGCTGGGAGAGCTAGAACAATGCTGATTAAATTGTTTATACTGCATCTAACTCGCCGGAGCATTAACCACTTCTCGCTCGGCAAGTTCAACCCCATCTGGCCCGAGCCCAGTACGTCCCGAGAAGGGGTTTAGTGGGAAGGGAGATGGTCCAGCCCCTGACATACCTGAGCCTTGTGTCCACCAGACTCACTGATGAGTCTAGCAGCACATGAGGGCTCCTGAGCTTTTAGTCCTTAATGAAAGGTAGCATTGTGAAGCTGCTTTGATGCACTCTGTACAGTACAACTGCGTAGAAATCACAATAAAATCTAAAAAACCCCCAAACCACCTTCCAAGCTCTGAAAAAAAAAAAAGGCGGGGGGGGGGGAAAAAAGTCACCTTCCATGAAATTCCATTTAAATCAATTC
>JANIJG010017348.1:9568-38179 GCA_024611175.1 Megaceryle torquata
CAGAAAAAAAGACAATATCTGCCTGGTGGGCTTCTGAATTTGCTGCTGACTCAAAAGAGTATTATCACAGAGGGGAATTTAACTGGTCCCTGGCCTTTAAACTTTGACATGAAACAAATGAAGGATCATAACTAGAAAATTTGATCTCTCTAAAAGTTGTCTGTCTACATGTGTTAGTATTTAAAAAAAAACCAAAGAGTGACAGCAAACCATAAAGATTTTATTTTAGCATTTGATGACCTTGAAGGGATTTACCTCAAATTCTCCTCAAATTCTCCTTGCATCATAGATAAATACAGCAAACTTCAGGTTCAAACACAGCCTTTTGAGAAACATGAGGAGTATATGATAATCATTTGCCCAAGTTCATAACCTTAAATATAGTGACATTTTGTTCAGAAATAGAGATTTTTTAAATTTCAAGAATAGAGATTTGACTTTGCATTCATAACTTATATGAATACAATATTTTTATTAAGGTGTTACCTTAAGTTGATTAGATATTTTCCAGCAAATGTTAGGTTATGGGTCATTTGTGAGAAGTGCTTTTCACTATTTCTTCAGCTTTGTGGCAGTTATAATCTAATATGGTTTCACTACTGAAGACAGAAGGTGAAATTAATTCCATGCAAAGAACCAGGGCAAACTCCTATGCCTTCCATGAATACATTGAGCATGACTTCCTCAGCAGTATATCTCAAAGTAGGATCAGGGAGAAGTTAAAACTTAGTCTTTTTTTTTATCCTACTGCTGCTATTTGCATTTTCTCAATGTGCTTCTGTGGCGTCTATTAATATCTTGTCTCTAATTCTTTCATTTTGCTAACATGTAAACATGTTAATCAAAATGTATTCTGCTCTATGTTCAGGAAGTTAATCTCCAGGATCCCAATTGCCGACTAGTTCAAATATCTTGTGTAAAGTATATGTGTGAGAAAATACTAAGGTAACTAAAAAATCTGGAGGTGAACATGCTAGCCTTTATTTAGCATTATTGATTTCCTTCAGTGTTGAGCTGTAGAGATCTGTACTCTTTAATTTAGCCTTATTGTGAGTTTTTTATTTTAAGTAAACTTTAGGATTTTGGTTTGGAAAGAAAACAATATAGCTCAGCTAGGAAACACCAATTTCCCACCAATAGCATTGAACGCTTTTTTCACAAAGCAGGTTACAAAATGAAAAATACTGAAACAACATTATCTTTCTTCAAAGCCATTTGGGCAAAGGAGTGGCATCAAAGAAATATTTTCTACTGATGTGATTCTGGCCTGGCTAGTTGCTAGCAGAGCTTTTTTTGTTGTTTTGGGGTTGGTTTTGGCTTAGGCTTAACCAGCTAATGCCTATCTGGAGCATGAAATACCATGTTCATCTGAGACAATATAGCTCCATTTTCTTTGTAACCTCACATCAGCTAACTGTAGACAGGAATAAGTTCTCCTGCTCTCCATTCTCTTCTCCAGGCTGAACAGTCCCAGCTCACTCAGCCTTTCATTGTATGCCAGATACTTAAAGCCATAAATCAGCTTTGTGGCCCTTTGCTGGACTCACTTCAGTGCGTCCATGTCTCTCTTGTGCTGGGCAAACCCCTTCTTGTACTAGCAATTCTCAGTATCACAGCACTATTCCCTTCCCCATGGGGTGAGGCCCCTTGTGATCCATGAGAACTGAGATCAGTAGAGAACTGATACTTTCTTGCATTTCCCTTCACTTTCAAGTGTTGCACTCTGCAAAGCTTAGTCAAAATCATCAGCAATGCATCACATCTGAATATTGGCTGAAGAAGTGAAGGATTTCTGTATTCAGCATCGATTAATCTCTGCAGGTGAGTAGAGCATGACTGGCAAATATTTGCAGTGGATAAACACAGTTTATAAATCTTTCAAGACAAGAATTCCTGTTTTCCACAAGGAAAATGCTATCTGCCTCCACTGACCAGCATGACTTATTCCCTTGCACTCAACTCTACTTACAGCTTTTTCCCATTACTTTTAGTATTTCCAAAATGCAGAGACAGAATAGACCCTCCCATTTTACTGAAAACAGTAGAAATTCCCCCTGTAGTAGTGATGAAAGAACTGGCTGTCTTCTCAGATAGCTAGGATGGTAACAAGGGTACCCCTTATGACCTGCATCAACAACAAAGAAATATGTGTTTGCAGAGGTGTTTTGAGGTTGATATGCACTTCTGCACACTGCTACTCACCAACCTGTGCTAAAATGGTCTTCGCACACTTCCCTTAGCACGTAGGACATCAGTCATTGCAAGGCAAGGGGGCAGAAGGTTATTAACTCTTCACAGCGATTGATAAATACAGACAGTTTTCCTGACTTTGTGCAGAAGTCTCCTCTGACAAGGGGGAAGGTCAAGACTGCTGTTCAAGTCACTGGATACAAGCACAAGCCGCAGTACATCTCCTTCCAGGACTACTTCTGTCCTGTCAACAGAAATCTTATTTGCCTTCTTGTGGGATATCTCCAGTTCTGCTGGTGGTGCAGCATTTTTTGTCAACTAAGGGCTCATTCCAGGAAGTGAAAAGAAGGCAAAATATATCCTCCTCCTTCCTGAATACACATCGTCATACCTCACATATTAGGTTCAGCAAGACAAACTGACAGTTGTCTTACTTGGAAATGAGTTTTACAGCAGAAATACAATCACAGGATCATTAAGGTTGGAAATGACCTTAAAGATCATCAAGTCCAACCATCTACTAAACATTATAATGACAACTGAACCATGTCCTGAAGTGCCACATCTAGATGTTTTTTGAACACCTCCAGGGTGATACCACCAACCTTCCTGGGCAGCCTGTTCCAATGCCTCACAACCCTCTCAGTAAAGAAATTTTTCTTAATATCCAACCTAATCCTTCCCTGGTGCAACTTAAGCCCATTTCCCTTCATCCTAAATACATTCTGAAGATAGCCAGAAAAGACTCCTTTGTTAAGGCCTGGGACTTTGAAGGAGTTCATAACAAATCCTCTCCAATTGCTTTACTAGTGTGTTTCTGATAAACTCTAGAAAATCAAAATAATGGTAAAGGTAGGTTTTAAATAAATGGGATTGGTGCTGACTCATTGTAAAAGTGTGAGATGATATTTCACCAAGTTGTGTAAGGGTCATTTGAAATCTAAGACTTTTCTGACAGGAAAATAAATTGGTATAAATCAGTTATAAATAAAAATAGGCCAGTATTTACAATATATTTTATAAGTCTTTAAAGATTTAAGCTTTGGTAGAGTTTTACAAGGCTCCTTCAAGTGGGGAGAGAAACTTAATTCTGTGTAAGGTAGACTTTGCTAAAGATAATGAGAAGAAACTTTCAACATGGCTGAATTACATTGGCTGATTCGAGAAGGCATTTTTTGGTTTATATTCTTATAGTCATCATTTTAGCAAGTGCCTTAGGGGCTAGATTTGGCAGAACTACATGGAAAGATTATGAGGAAACTGCTATTTTTCATCAAGTCTATTCTACCTCTTGTTTCTGCCATTTCATTTCCACTTCTCATCCACAGTGATACCTGTGATCAGGTTTTGTTTTTCTTGTTTTCAATCAGGATGAACACAGACAATAAACACCTGAGATAATCCCACAGCTGTTAGCAATTGGTTTTGTTTTGTTTTGTTTTGTTTTTTTTTCTTCAGGAAAACCTTAAAGCTACTGGATTGGAATCAGAAATGCATTTGGAAGTCAAACATTTTCCTGACTGATGCACATTCTTGCTTTCTAGATGAAACTCCCTTCCCCCCAAGGAGTTAGAACTGCATACAACTCATACAAAACTTGAGCCTTCACTTGTGGCTGCTTCCTGCATAATGTTTTCAGAGCAGATTCACTCTGCAGCATAGATCTCGATAACACGTTTATTGCAATTGTTAGATGCATTGTCAGGAGGATAATAAGGATAGTGGGGATGGGGAAGATTTATCTGGCTTGCAAAATCACATTTTGTTCAGACTCCCTGTAGAGCTTCTATTGACTCTGCTGCCAGCAGAGATTAGTGCAGTGCAATACTGTTAAATACGCAGCCCAGCACTTCCCACTATTTAAGTGGTTCAAATAATTAGCAGTTCTCAGTCTCTCCATTTACATCTTTTTTTTTTTTTTTTCGTCCAGCTGCCAGACTTATTTTTTAAAATATATCTACATGGATCTGTATGCCACTTTAACACTTTTGAATTCAAAGACTTCTACTGGGCAGTGGATCACTTTGAATAAATATTTTACACAGTGCAACATCTTCAGGAGACTATTAAAGGTGTTAAATTACAGCCTATTCACAAAATTACAGAAGCCAAGTTTCATATGTAGATGAATTTATTCATTTACATTCAGTCATATAACTGCTATATCTACAGTGGTCTGTATCATATGGCAGCATGAATACAATAAATTACTTTCCAAATCTCTTTCAATAGAATTTCTTTCTACTGACAGTAGAGAGACCTTAAAGGTATTTAGTCCTATCTTGACTTTATCAACTAAAAGTATATAGAAAGGTCTCAATGTTTGCTGTCAGGTGGGGGGAAATGCACCCCTTCAGATAGGCTGGCATGCAGCACAGGAAGGAAAGGTATGGATAAATTTCCAAAGTGTATTACAGTACTCAAGTTCTCAGCTTTATATAAAACCCAAAGGGTTATGCTTCAAGACAGAAGTATTATGGAGTACACTACTTCCGGGTGTTTCATTATATTGTGTACGAGCAGCACTTCCTCTGCATTGGTTTGTACAGTGTAATATAAGATTTTTCTTCTTCTATCTTCTTAGCTGGCTGAATGATACTCTGGTTTCACAGTAGAACAGGCTCAGAATTTCAAAGATATGTGGGAAAAATAATGGTGGAGAGGACATACATGATGTCTTTAATCTGTCTACCTAAGAGCAAGAATCTCTTCAGACAGTGAGAAAAAAATGAAAAATGGGAATCTAAATTATTGTTAAAAAATTAAATAAACTGGGGTCCCTCTGAAAGACCATCTGTCAGCCACTTCAACTTCTTTTCCTCCTTTGCATATGCCCACTTTCCTCAAAAATGATCCATATGAGGAACAAAGAGAACAGCCCATACTTTGGCTGTAGCATGAGAAGAATGCAGATGCAGCACTAAATGAACTAGTAATTCATTATTAACTTTGATTTATGTATTTAATCCTGACAGAACTCAGAGTCTGATACATCTCTTCAGAGAATTGCCCCTGTGAACTTGCCCTCTCTTTGCTTAGTCTGTTTTGAAACTGCAGGTGACTCCAGGGCCTAAAATGGCAGACATTAACTGGGAGCTGTGAACATCACACAGCTGAAGTCTAACCCTGTAAATGTGGCTGCCTTCAAATTCTCCAACCTTAGTATCATTGTATGCTCCTGGGCAAAAGGTCTTTACACTGGTAGCTGTGGAAAATCAATCTCAGATCCTTAAAGATGGGAGTGCTGTCACTAAAGGTCACTGAAAGTTACTAGCTGCTTTTCACTGCTAGTGTTTTGAAGAGAAATTCTAAAAATCAAGCACTGTTTTGGTGATTATACACAGGTTCAAGTGTTTGTGTCACAGTTTCATCTGTGATATTTAATTTTTGGTGTCATCATCTGAGGACACCTCCTCTCTTTGTACACTGTCATCTTTACCTTTCCTAAGCTTTTTTAAGTCTTTGGGAGTCATCCATGAAATAGTGCATGTTGTGGATTCTCATTACAGAGTCCAGGCAGTGAAATTGAGAGGGACAGATGTTCATATTATTTTAGTCCAATAATTTACTTTGTGAAGTCTTCATCAAACCAAAGACCTGAATTCAGTGAGAATATCTTCTTTTATTTAATTGAAGCAAATCAGTCTCAAAATCAGAACAGCCTGGGAAAAAAACAAGGATAAATAAGCACAACTGACAACTAGGTAGTGCATATGTATACCATCATATCAGCACTTGTGCTTCCTGCTAGGTATAATAAGCAGTGATTGAGTTAAATCATTATGCCTTTGTTAGTCTCTGGATGATTCATCTTTTAGAAAAATAATAAAACCCCAAAACTACCAAAGGAAGAAAAAACAGTACAGATGTTTAAACATGGAATTAATTATGAAAAAAAGCCATCACTCCCTGCATCTTAGCTAAATCTCTATATTTCTTCAGTGTCTTTGGCAACTCTTGAATCCCTCTGGAGTGTGGGCATAGTAACAGCTATTTGTATAATTCATTATGGATTTGAGGCTTTCATATTTTCTTTGTGTCTTAACTGTTGCAAGTCCAGTCTTTTTAACACTCAAACCTGCTGAAGATTACTGTCCACATATTTGGAAAATAAAAAGCTATGCTTGTCTTCTATTTTTCTTTGGCTGTTCAATATTTACTTCAATTTGTTGCACCCAACATATAATAACCCTGCCCAGATAATCCTGTATCTTCCTCTTCTTCCCAAATTTGTAATAATGCAATTATTAATTTGAATTAATGTTATTTATAGTCACTGGTGCCAGTCCTGAATACCCAGATTACAGGGTTAAAGGAAAATAGTGGTTAAAATGCAGTAATGCTCTGCAGTATATTCATAAATCCTTTTCATCTGTGTTTGATGACAAATACTTGTAGGAAATGTCCTAAGATCCTGCATATAGCTTTAAATGAGATACTACAGTTTTATATTTTAATCAGCAGTAGCAAATTCTTGTTACCATTAAATGCTTATCACAGCTGACATATTTAAACAAAGAAGCTTGACCGAAATGTTATTCTAGCCATTCTGGCATTGGGCTTTCTTGGGTGTATAATAAATTATTTTACTCATAGTGTGGGATGCAGACCTTTAAATATAGGTTTCAGGCTGTCTCCCCAGTAGAGTTTGGGACTCTGTAAACTTTGTTTCACATCTGCTGATCCCAGCTGGGTGTCTCAGATACCACAGAGCATCTGAGAAATTTAGTCCTGAGCACCAGTGTTCAGGCAATTGAACACTACTCATTCTGTGTCTTATCTGCCAGTTGATCTGTCCTGGGGAAACAAAGTTAGAAAAAAGAAGAAGAGGATACAAATCTGTTACCATTTTCATAACTGGTATAATTTTAAAAGGTCTTGAAGTTACTTAACTAACTTCTGAAAATTAAGTCCTCAATCATTCCTAGTTTTCCTATGCATCAGGACTACATGAAAGTCTTAGAGTGTCACTTAAATGGTTGGGAGAAAGTTCTGGAGTTCTCTTGTCCAGCCTCTTGCTTAAAGTATCACTGTTGCTGACATTAGATGAGGGGTGCATGGATGTACTGAGTTGTCCTGAATGCCTCCAAGGATGGAGATTTGTCAAGCCTTCCTGGGAAGCCTGTGTCAGGCCCACACTGCTGTAACAGGGAAACAGATATCCCTCATGTCCAGGCAGAATGTCTCAAGATAGGAACTGTGACTGTTCTTCCTTGTTACACCATCTGTTGTTACCAAGAAGAGTTTCACTCTGCTGCTTCTGTAAGTCTCCTTCAAGCAGCTGCTGACAACTATTAGATTTTTCCTCTATCTCCTCTTCATCAGACTAAAGAAGCATGTTTTCCTCAGCCTTTCCCTATGGGCCATGAGCTCTATGTCCCTCAAAATCTTGGTAGTCCTTTGCTAGACTCTCCAGTTTCTCAGTATTTCTCTTGAACTGGGGCAGGGCTAAAGCTGGACACAGAATATTTGGTGTTGCCTCACTAGTGTTACATGGCGGGGGGACACACACAGTCTTGTCTTCTGCAGATGACAGTCACCCTAAGGTATCCCAGGGTGCAGTTTACACTAATTGCACTGAGAGCACATGGTTGGCTGACGTCTAGCCAGGTACCAACAGTAACTCCCTGTTTTTTAGGCATGGCTGCTACTGAGCCTGTCATTTCCCAGCTGGTACTGTTGTACAGGGTTATCCCACCTGGGCATAGAGATTTGCACTTCCCATTCCTGAGCTCCATGTGATTTCTGCTGGCCCAGTTCTCAAACCTGTCAGGGTCCTTCTGGACTGAGACTTTATAATGCACAGATTTGCTAAGATTTTACTTTTTCTACACATACAAGTCAGCAATGAATACAGTTATCAAGATTGCATTAGTACTGACCGCTGGGTAAGGTACCATGTTTACAGTCTTGCAGAGAATTCATCGCTGTATCTGATTTACCTTATTTCCCTTTCAATAGTTTGGTTTTTGTTCACATGTATCAGATCACATTGACACTGTACATTCTCAATTTCAATGGACCTCTTAAAAACAATATAAAGACAATTCAGGTGTAAGTGCTGCAAAGATATGCTTTCAACAGGAAACAGCAGAGTGATCTCAGTAACTTTGAAAGCATAGAGAAAACAAAAATTTATATGTGGACTTAGGCACTATATTTTTTTAATTAAATGTCATATTATTCATTACATTTATGGCTTGTACAGTCTCCAGATAATGCACTGATTTCTAAAGTCAGATACTTGACATAGGTGATAAGGCAGAAGCTGTATTTTATTTCTAAATTCAATAAAGGAAGATAGGAACAGAGAAACACACTTCTGGTCACACACACCTTTCTTCAGTAGGTACTTCATCACTTCTCAGAGGGACCTTTGACTCTTACAAAGGGATTCATCTCACCTGTTAGAATTGTACAGTGCAGATACTAAGGATCCTGTTAAAATTGATGTAGGTAAATAAGCATTTTTGAGGCATAATTCTACTGACTAAATGTAGAAATCCGCTTTAGGTCTTCTCTTTCTTTGTCTTGGTTATATATAGGATGTTCTTATTGATTTAATTGTGGATCAAAAAGTTGAAAGTGCAGGTGATAAAAAGAACAGTCTTAGAGAGGAAAGGAGTCAGAAGGAACCTATAGAGGGATGACAGAACTCAATAGTATACAGAATCCATATAGAAAATTAAATGAACTTCTACTCAGTTGGGCAAGACTGACTCCATCACCATAAATAAGCTACTTACATAGCTGCGATTTCAGTACTAGAACATACACACGGTATTTTAATTTCCTGTAACTCCATAGAACTGAATAGAGAGACTGGATCACTGATATTAACAGGATTTAGGTAGATACCTGCTGGTATTACATCAAATATACTGTATGTGAATAATGAGGTGCATTAAAAATAATACAGCACAACTAGCTACAGTGTCTCATTTTTTTCTCAGTGAGTATTAGCAGAAAAGACATTTCCTGTTATATATGATCTCCTACCCTTGAAAACTTCCCTTCTGCTTGACACGGATCTTCTTTTGCAATCCTCAGCACTATTTTGGGGTGGAAGAGCCAGGAGACACTCCTGAGAATACCCAAAGGCCTTTTTAGGCTACAGAATTATGGCTCTGCATTTCACTGGGAAAACAGGATCTTTCACACTAGCTAGAAATCATAATTTGTTTGAAATACAGATATTTTCTGCTGTTTCATATTTTCTTATTACAGAGAATCCCTAGTCTGGGAACTGGACACTTGCCCAATTGATCTCAATGGGAATTTGTGCAGTGAAGAAAACATATAGTTTATGTAATGTTGCATATGATAAAGCTTCTTAATGAAATCATATTTTTATTGCCAATAAAACATACCCCTCTTGCGTGTAGTAAAGTTCTGTAGGTTCTACGGAGGGCTCTGGCATGGGTTACTCAGATAATATTTCTTCTTTGGCAAGCTGTTCAAGGTCCTGCCTCAAAATCCAAAGTGGTAATGTATACTTTTGGCAACTAATAAGGTGGTTAAAGTTTCTACCTCTTTTAAGGATTGTGTAAAAACTCACAGCATATTTTTCTGACTGCAGAATTTTTAAGAATTGTTTTCTGACTGCAGCACAGAATTACTCAAAGAAAATTTGTCGAGAAATTGTCACTATTTACAGTGCAGCCAGTAGGTGTGGCAGGCAACATTTAATTACATATTTAAAAGCCTATGTTTTGCTATGAACACTGAAACAAGTTAAAAAAAAATCACACTTTATTAATAACAGTAATGCCTGGTCTGGCTATTGTTCCTCATGACGGGCGGTATTGCTTGGATCACCAAAAGCCAGACTGATCATTTTCTGAACACTTATTTTTTTCAGCTTGCTGGACTTTTTACAGTTCAAAATTGCCATTGTAATTCTATACGATTGCATATTTTCGTGCAGTTGCAGGTCTTTTCTTAGGAGTTGGATATTTTTTTTTAATGATACATGTATCCTTCTCCCTCTAACCAACTTACCTCCCTCCCTCCCTTCTTCCCTCCCATAAACAGTAAACAATAACTTAGAGTTTAGTTAGCTACAACTTGAATATTAAAATTGAATATTAAAATTAACAATTAAAATAAAGAATTTACTTCCCAATGCAAGAATATAAATTGAACTAGACCAGCACTATGCTGTCAGGGAAGAGGGAAGTCCTCAGCATTCTTTTCCTACCAGCTCAGAAAGCTGATTCTTATTTTTTTCCTTTTGGTTAATTTTCATCTAGATACTTCCATTTTCTAGCTCACTGCATGACTGTATAATTGCTAACAACAGTGGAGGTGAAGCAGAAGAAACTAATGTCCACAAGAACGATATCAAAGATACTGGAACTTAGCATTTTGTATGAAGCACACAGTGTCCTAAGTCAAAGTGACAATATTACCAAATCTCATTACCTTCAAGAAATTAACTTAATCATGCACACACAAACTTTGCTGAATTTCAGTCATAAACAAGTTTTTTTGAGAGTCAGAGACTGAAGTTGTATCCTCTAGACATGCTTAGTTCCATGAAATCAAACCAGAATGAACAGCACTCAAATCAAACTCTTTTTCAGTTTATGATGAATTTTCTTCTCAGCTTCCAGCTTTTGGGCCCTTCTACCCCTCCAGCCCTTCACTTTTTCCTTAAAGCTATACATTAAATCCAGAATCTTTTTAACTGCAGAACCTTGATGCTTTATATATTCTGTATATAAATACTGTATTTCTATTTCTACCTCATTATGAAATTCTTCTTGCAAGTGGTCTTTTTGGCTAATGTTTTTTGTCTCAGAAAATGCACAGGTAATATTTTTAATCTCATTTATGATACTTATAGTTTATAATTAAAAAAGGAATAAAAAAGAAATTAACTATAACAAAACCTGATTTTAGGGCTTAGAAACTGACTCTGTTTACTAGCTCAAAACAGAATTATTCCAGAGTTTCTCTACAGTTTGAAAGCAGCACTAAATTAAGTGCTATCTTCTCTATCCTGCTGCCAGTGCTGATAAGAAATACAGCATTAGAAATAAGATGCCACAGTAACTATTTTGCACCTTAATTCCTGCAAAGCTTCTAGCATTTATTTCCTTGCGACCTAGGGTTTCTTTAGCACGGGAAGAAGCATGGAGAATATTTTTGAGAGGGAAAAGGGATAATTTATATCAGGCTACTTGACCTATTCCTCAACTAGTAAGATCAATTCTACCCTCTGTGATACATGAATGTCATGGGGTGTTAATCATCACAGTTCTTGGTCTTTATACAGTTCCCATCATGCTTGCTGCACCATGGGTTCCCTCAATCTAATATCTCTTCTCAAATTCATATTGCTCATCATGTCCATGTTATCCCACTGAATTATTGCTTTGGGTTTTGTAGTGATGCATCACATGGTCCAGTGGGCATAACATTGAATAAATAACATATTAGGAGTCTACAAAAATTGTCATTTTTAAAGGTGATTTTCAATATCCATTTTGTCCACTAATGTGATTGGAATTTGTGATCAGGTAGACTAGACAGCATCCAGATAAATAAACATATCTCTTTCTTTTTTTTTTCTTTTTTTCTTTTTTTAAATTTTATTTTCTTAAACCAGAATCAGAGTATCTATGTCACTTTAAAAAAAGATAAAAAATAGAGCATTAGCTTTTTGCCACTATATCTATAATGTCTAATTTCCCTGAGTACTCCACAGTTCAGCCTTTTCCAGCAGTTGTTTTTGACACCTGTTGCTCATGAGTGATCACTAGCCAATGCCTAGAAGGTTTGACTAAGCAAGGTTGCTGCAGGGACAGTAGGTGTGATCAGGGCTTGCAAATCACCTGCCATACACAGGTTGGAAATGAACCTGTTCAAAATTCAGGTGTTTTTCTCAGACAAATGATTTTGAGTGAGATTTCATCTTCATCCTCTCAGAAAAACCTCTATAGAATATAAATATTTGTGGGGAGGGTATCACAGCAGTTTCTAAGTTTCACTATTTTTCCAACTAATAGCACACATTAGGAAAGATGGAGAAACTGAAACCATTATTTGTATTCATTTTTGGATGTGGGAACTTAGAATGTTTTTCTAGTTTTTGGTGATGCCATATTGATGCACAAAAATAAATAGCACAAACTGAATACTTTGTTTTACGTGAAGCATGGCTGTTCTGAAATACACAGAGAGGTTCACCCTGTCATTTATACCTTTCAAAGTACCTTTCTTGCATTCAAGACCTAATGTTAAATAATCAGCAGGACTGCAACAGAAAGAAAAATTGTTTCTTTGTGCACCAGAAGCAGTTAACTTGTGAACCCAATGGGGGGGGGGGGGGGGATGGGAGATGGGGATGAAATGAAATCTTGCTTCTGAATGCTGCCTGATATGGAAGGACTTGAAAAAAAGTGGAGGAAAACAGTTGTGTTGGATTAGAAATAACACTTAGAAACATCAAGCTGTGAGCTGTGAGCGTATACCCAAACTAAGCCTGGGAGCTGCGGTTTTTCTATAGAATGATCTCTAGAAAAAATTATAATGAACCATGCCATGAATTACATGATATATGACATTGTATGGCTGAAAAGAATTAGCACTCTACAGGTGTGATAAATCCATCTGCCATCCACCAGAAGGAAAGAGGAATTCATATAGTTCCCTCTGCTTCACTCCATCCATTTCAGCTGAATTCCAAACAGCATTCAGGCATGGTAGGTTTCCCAGCCACTTGTACAGCCTCATGTAATAATTCTTTTACAGTAACTTAGTCTTCCTGTTATCATCATAGAAATCATAGAAATGTCTGGGTTGGAAGGGACCTCTAGAGGTCATCTAGTCCAAGCCCCCTGCAGAGAGCAGGGACATCCTCAACGAGAGCAGGTTGCTCAGAGCCTCATCAAGCCTCACCTTGAATGTCTCCAGGGATGGGGCTTCAAATACCTCCGTGGGCAACTTGTTTCAGTGCTCTACCACCCTCATGGTAAAGAACTTCTGCCTTACATCTAGTCTAAATCCACTCTTCTAATTTAAAACCACTGCCCCTCGTCCTTTCACTCCAGGCCTTTGTAAACAGGCCCTCTCCAGTCTTTTTTATAAGCTCCCTTCAGATACTGAAAGGTCACTATTAGGTCTCCCCTGAGCCTTCTCTTCTCCAGGCTGAACAATGCCAGCTCCCTCAGCCTGTGCTTGTAGGAGAGGTGCTCCAGCCCCTTGATCATCTTTGTGGCCCTCCTCTGGACCCGCTTCATCAGATCCATGTCCTTCCTATGCCAAGAGCTCCAGATCTGGATGCAGTATTCCAGGTGAATTAGTTGGAATGTACTTTATAACTGCCCATTGCTTCAGCCCATCCTAGCAGTTCAGAATTAATAGATAGGAAGTTTACATTTTCTGAAGGATTCATTACTTTTTTGGTTATATTGCATCCTGCCATTCAGTTACCACTGGAAGTGAATGAAGAGTATTGTTTGCCAATAGAAAGGCGAAAGGACTTTGCAGTGATCGATCATCTATTTTTAGTTTAATCAGATTTTAGCACAAAGTAATAGATGATGTAATCACCGTAGTCAGAATAGCTGGCAAACACCGCCAGTGTGAATAAATAGCATTGCATCACTCACTTTCTTCAACAAGGAATATGATTTATTTGCAATGCAATAGTGTGCTGGTGATTAAGTTTAACTTGTAATCTAAAAGCATGCCAGTATCTCTGCATTCTGGTCTTATAAATGCTATTGTAACAACATATTTAACATGTATAACTGTATTTTGCTTCATATTTAAGTTCAAACCTGTGCAACTGTAGTATGTTAAAACACTGTTAGAAGGAAGAGCTGAGGAATCTTTACATAATCCAGTTGGAACAGAAAATCTAGATGACCTTTCTTGAAAGCCCAGGGAGTGATGTGTTTCGTTATCAGTGACCCATTAGCCCAATTATTCAGCTTTCCATCTACAAATGTGTCTACTGGGACCAGACTTCAACTTTCAACAAAAGGAAGACTTAAACTAATCTTTCTGTATTACCTTGTCTGAGATGCTCCGCTTTCACCACCAGTCCCTAATCCTTGTGGTTCCACCTGCCAATTAGCTCCATGTATTAGGAACTTAACCCGTGATGGGTCAGCCATAGCACTTGTAGTAAACTGGGCTGTTGGACAAGCTTGTTAAGGGAGCACTTGTTCCTTTCTGTTCTTCTTCCCTCACCTGGTTTAGATGTTTCTGTTATGGTCAAGAAAGCTGCGTTGCATGGATCTTTTTCTCTCCTGTGACTTTCGGGGGAATGTAGGCTGGGCCAGAGATGTGCATTTAGTCAAAGGAATCCTCTGTCTTATTGGACATCTCAACATTGCTAAGTTTCCGGGCCAATAACTGATAAGTAATGAACAATCACAGTATTGAACTGAAGCAAATATTCTTGTAGCCAGACTAACCTTCTTGCTGCTTTTAGAAGAAAAAAGGCTCATATACATCATTCATCCTTTCTGTCTTTTCCTATTCTGTCAAGAGAAGGCTGATGTAGTATATATCAGATAACCAGTTTAAATTTTATTCTCTGTGCAGGATGTGGCCCTATGAATCTAAGACTAGTTATCATCTTAGATGAAAAAGATAGTGCTAGAAGATTTTCAGGGTATTACAGATGAAGGTGTTGCCCCTTGTGAGTGAAATAAGATAAGGAGGATGTTCAGACTTTCATGACTTTTACTATTTCCCTAAGATCATCAAGCTTTGCTAGTTATCTTGAGACAGTAAGACCTCTAGGTTTTTCTAACAGGTGTCCATGGTCAACAGCAATGCCTAATGTAAAGACCTTTGCAAAGGTATATGTAACATTTCCTCTTTTCTTATGCACTGAATTTCTCCATCAAAGGTACATTTCTTTGATGTCTAGTAGATTTAAACACCCAAAAGACAAAGCATGGCTGTTAGCAATGAAAGAAAACTGAGAAAAATGAGAGGGTCTTGCATAGCAATTGTATTAAAGGCCTTCAGTGATTTTCAAAGAAAGACAGAAACCACATCTGCAGTGTAATAATAATATTTCTCTTTGCCTGCTGAAGAATTTTATCTTGATGGAGTAGGATTTAACCTGATTTTTATAACTTGGAGCTATGAAAAACCTTATATACATGTATATAAAAAAAAAAGGAAAATATGTGCAATATACATTTTATTTATATATATACATGGCTATATTCTATATTTATACATATATCAATATATTAGCAAGATTCATTTGACAAGAGGATTGTTCCATTTTGCATTAAATGGAGGAGGAGCAACTGCCTGGTACCAAATGCAGTTCAAGAAAAGTTTGTAAGACTAGAAACTCTCCTCCCAACTTCAGTGTAATCACGCACTGTAGTACAGGAAGTTTCTCAGTTATTCAGTACCGTATCAGTTGTTCTACACTCAGGAATGTTCATAATATCCTTGGCAGTCTTCAAGACTAAAAAGACAATTTTTGGTTGGGGTTTGTTTGTTTGTTTGTTTTTGGAGCATGCAGTTTCCATTAGTTTTTTCCAAGTTAAAGACAGCACGGTCTTTTGAAATTTCCAGCATTTACCTGTAGGCATTTTTTTGCCTAATTTATGCTGTACCCACATGATCAGATAGGTTACACAAATTTTACAGAGAGGAAATAATAATATTGTGTTTCAGTTTTCACTTTGATAATCTAAACAAACATCAGGTTGCTTCTTGGGTCAAACTGGTTGTAGACTGCCTACTTGTATACCTGTGAAGACCAGTGTCATGAGGTATCGGACACTGTGGTTTAGAGAGTTGTAATGCAGTGGAAAAGGCAGGAGGTGTCAATGGGAGTAACAGTTCACTTAGCAGATGCCTCACAAACATAGCTTATAGGTGGGTTATCACTTTGCCAACTTGTAGCTGCTGTTGATTATTCAGTAGGGTCCTACATGAATATACAGCATTTATTTGGAGTCTAAAAGGAAACTGTTACCTTTGAACACATGCCAGCCACAAGAAAACTCCTTTAGCACATATACAAATCACTCAGAATATGTTTGGGTTTTTTTGGTTCTTGTTAATGTAGACATTTGCATACCCAGGTGAGCTCTGCTCAGTGCAAGGAGAACTCTTTGGAATCTGTTTTTTCAATAAACACTGCTGTGAAGGGTGAAGAACAGCAGTTTATTTAGGATTTGATGGAAGCTGCATAGCTTGTTAAAATGCTTGTCAGACAGAAGAACTTATATACTCAGATAAAATATAAAGCACTTGATGCTGGTCAGAGCTCAGTGCAACCAGCTTGTGATATTAAAATGCAAGGGCTAGTTTTCATTTGCTCCTTGAATTGGCTTTATGTACAAGGACTTTTTAAGGGATATTTCCATTTTGATTACTAAAATTGTTGACTTAGCCTGCATTGTTCAATCCTGAAGATTTCAGGTATGCAGTAGCTGAATTTCTCAGTGAAACTAATTTGCTTACCTTTTCTTGTTGGGTTCTTAATTTGGACCCAAGTGTCTTCATTTTAATTGAAAAAAACAATTAGTATTCTTCATGGAAGCTTACATGGTTTATCTTCATTTAATAATCAGTTGTGTAATTGGTGTTTAGATAGAGTTTAACTGGGAAAATTGCATCATTTTGCTTATGTGGGGTTATTTGAATACTGAAACTGCAGCTTCCTTTAAAGAAATCGATTCCTTGCGGGCACACAAATCCTTGCCTGACCTTTCGAAATAAATTAGCAACAGAATCCAAGGGTTGATATTTTTGATGTAAAGGTTGCAATGAATGCCATCTGTCGGGTATCAGAAGGATTTAATGAAGGCCTCTTTTACATCAGGTGCTCTCTGAGTCCGGGAGGATGCTCTGGGGGCTGTGCTGCAACCCAGCCTGTATATTCCAGTCAGGCTGGACAATTTGCCTTCCTATGACTCTAATGAGAAAATCTATCTGAAAGCAGAGAAATACTGCAGTCTCCAATCTTTTCACAATTTATGAATTATTCCCCTGTGATAGCTTGCTGAACACTGTTACTGGCTGCTGAGATTGGCAGTCTGATGGAGAGGAGGCTGCTGCAGCTTTGTGCACCCAGGTCCAGCCAGAAGCAGGGCCAAGCACATGCTCCCATAGACCAACACACATGCATGCAGGTGGGTCTCAGTTGACACCCAAAGCCCACAGTCTTTCAGGCAGTTGGCTTGGACCCTATTGTCCCTTCAGCAGCCAGCTCAGTCCCTCCAGTTACTGTCATCATGGAAACATGGATCTCTAGCCCTTGGTTCTCCAGGGGTTGTCACTGAGACTCTCTTCCACACACTACCCTGCACACACACACACCTAAACTGGGAAAGTGGCTAGAAATGGGGTGTAATGAGAGGCCATGACAGACTGCACTGGTCACACACAGTGCATGGCCAGGCAGGTGCACTGTCCTTGTGCCCTGCTTGCACAAGAGAAGCCCTTTCTGTCCCATTATCTCACTGTTTTTATGATCTCTCCTCCCCAAAATAACTTGATCCTTTCCCCATCCTTCCTGAAACATCCCATAGTAATTCCTGTGTAATCTTGAAAAGGCCTTCCCTTGCCCTCCCATGGTGATCCCCACACCCCTGCCAGTGACCACCCCTCAGCCTGTGGTGTGATGGGGACCACATCCTGCTCATGATAATGGGTGTTCCTCAGATGGGCTGAGGCTCCCCATGGAAGTCTGTGGGTGAGTTGAGGTCTCCATTGCTCTGATGAGGTGGTTAGGGCTTCTTCCTGTGTGATATGTTCCTTTCTGCTCTTTTTGTGTGTGGGAACAAGCCTTTAGTCATTTAAGCTAAAAAGTTGTATCTGTGCTATTAATGAACCAGACATTTTATACATTTTGAGGGGAAAAATCTTCTTGCAGGGATGTTTGTCCTTTCTCCCCACACCACCTAAGGTACGTGGCTCTGTCTGGTCCTTGAATTATCATATGACTAATAATGTTGGGTAATTGTGGGACTAGGAGTTTGAAATCCTGCCTGCCTTAGGGGGTCTGATAAGGGTCTGGTCACCAAGGACTGGAGAACCTTCCCTGAGCCACAGCCCTCAGTGGAGGTCCAAGACCTTGTGAGACTTCTCTCTGTCTCATTTCCACACAGTCTGTCAAACAAACTAATGCTTTGCCCTTGCTCTAGTCTATAACCCTCAGTCTAGTAATGCAGTGGAATCTCCATCCTTGGAAAAATTCAAAACCCAGCTGGGCATGACTAAGCAACCTGTCATAGGTGACCTTGCTTTGAGCAGACAGTTGGACAAAGACCATCACCAGAGTTCCCTTCCCACCTCAGCCAGACTGTGATTCTTCAATGCATAATAGTTTTTCATTTTTGGAGAACTAATCCTCTTTCTAGGATTATCCTCTTCCTGCTAGGTACAAATAGAAATACTGTATTGACAAACCAAATGGATTAGTTTAGTCTATGTTTAGGCTATGGCTGTGACAGTGGATAGAAAGATTTCACAGCATTGTATTGATATGAAGGTTGGTTCTCTGGACCACCTTCATCTTGGTGAGGGTAAACTGATTTCAGACTGATCTGAGAGAGCTCATCTCTGTCCACCCACTACTTGAGACAATACTGTCCAAACTCAAATGCAGAACAAAAAGGCTAAGATGTCTGCTCTTATTACTTATCTAAGAAGATGCAATGAATAAAAGTTAGGGTTTTTTTCTTATGTCATCACCTTTTATATCAAAATACATGAAAGGTGCCCAGTTCTTTTTATCCTGTTCTCTTTGTAATGCTTCTGAAACCGAAATTCTTTCCACTGCAACAGAAATAATTTGTCAACTTGAAATTGGAGCATTTAATACAGTAACTGTTATTATGTAACTAGTTCCATTTTTATTAAAGGATGCCTGTGCCACATCAACTTTCTGTAAGAAATACATAAATGAGGTTTTGAAACTCAGTTTCAGAAATCAGGTTTTATAAATTTAGGTTTGAAATGTCATTTTCACTACCTTTAAAGGAATTTCAGACCAATCCTTAAATCAAATCAGTTTTAGAGATAGTCTAAGACGTAGAATACTTCCCTCCTAGTATTCGTGATAGAATATTTGCTGGTTTGGAAATCCCATTTATTGAAGAAGTCTTTGAAAGGAAATGCAAAATCAAATTTGAGCTTTAAAGGTTGGATTTTCAAGGCCTGTTAGTGAATGACCAAATAAATTATGACTGTTACATAGTTCAGCATGTTTGACCAAGACCATCAATAAACAAAGTTAAAGTTCTTAGAATAAGAGACCAGAATACTAATTTCTGCATTTTCATTACCTGCTGCACTGGAGTCCCTGGGAGAATAAGTACAAATTGGACATCTGCTGAAATTGCATTAACAGCAGCGTGACTGGGCAATGCACTCCAGAAAAGAGCAAGGGAAATACTACATGAATTTGCAGGGCAGTAATTTTACAGATCTTAAAATCAGCTAGAAGATTCTGCATTCTTAAGAATATTTTAAAAATACTTTGTTTTAAAAAAAGGTAATGGCGACCTCCTGAATGACCTCAGGAACTACATACTTTTTAAGCTGAAGAGACAGAGATACTTTTCATGTTGCAGATCTGTAAAACCTTTCAATTGTGTGAGCACAAGGACAAAATGATGATGCTAGCCAGCTGTTAATTATATAGGTATATAGCAATGCCAGATGGGAGGAGCTTTATGCCATCCTTGAACACTTAGCAAATGTTGAGCTGCTGTCTATACAGTGTGTTCAGTGCATTTCTGAAGGGCAAAGAATGTCCTCTTGACCTGTGTCCCGGTCTGAAACGAGAACTAATTCTGTTCAGTGATTTTACTTCTCTAACTAACTGCACTGTCTGAAGTCAGCAGCATGTTTTTCATAAACACTGTCTGCTGCTAGCAATGATAACACCCCATGTTTAGAGTCAGTACCAAGGACTGGTGTGCAGACCAAGGACACTGCTGGATCTTGTGTACCACACTGGGAGTGCAGAAAGTGAAAGGCCGAACCTGCAGGGAGGAGCAGACAGGACAGGTGACCCCAAACTGACCAACGAGGTATCCATCCCATACACGTCATATTTGGTATGAAGCTGAGGGATCACAAGGGCGCTGCTTTGCTCCAGTCTTTTTCTGGCTTCTTCCTCTCCTTCGATGGCCAGCATCTGAGAAGGACTGTCCATTCTGTCTTCAATCCTGATCTGTGTGTTCCTGAATCCTGTAGCAGAATCCAGCTCCTGAACACAGCTCCTGTTTGCTGCTGGGCCCAGTCTGGGACTTTCCTGATGCCTGCTCCACAGCCTCAGTGGTGACAGTGATGTAATTGCCACCAGGGGCGTTGGCTTCAGTACTGCTTTTGTGTGTATTTGTATATATTCCCTTTTTTTGTTATTATTATTTTTATTTTCATTAAAGCTGTTCTAGTTTCCTTTTCGAATCACTAAGTCTCTCTCCCTTATTCCCTTTCTCTTCCCCTTTGGGGAGGGAGGGGCTTAACAGAGAGCATCAGTTATAGGTCCAGCCATCTTCCCTGACCCTAAACTATGACAACCTGTTAAATAAGATCACTGCTTCATTTGGTAGGAAATATTGTTCCTCTGAAATAGGTTGCTCTGAGCAACCTGGTGTATTGGGAGTAGTCCCTGCCCATAGCAGGGAAGTTGGAACTAGATGATCTTTAAGGTCCCTTCCAAAGAAGCCATTCTATTCTATGAAAAATCTCTTCTGTTAGTTTTTTGTGTGTGTGTGTGTGTTTGTGTTTTTGTTTTGTTTTGGTTTTTTAAAAAAAAAAAAATCTGTGAGTAGCAAGGACCAAACCAAAGGGGATAAATATGCTCATCTGAATGTTTGCTGACTGTTCCAACTTGAGAAACAGTCTGCAAAGTTGTGTTTCTGTAGTGTATGCTATTTGTATTTCCCTTGTTAGACAGGGAGTCTAGCTTTTGAAGAATTTAGGAAAAATTTCATGTCCTTATTCAGTCCAAGATCCAGTGAAGGCCTAAGGCAACTTTAGCTTAACACCAGAACTTTAAATTTAAAGTTAGCTCTCAAAGCTATGAATGTTATATTGCAGATGCAACAGAACAAAATTTGCTTCTACCAAAGTTGGGGGAAACATCTGAACTCATAAGGGTAGATTAAATTTCCCCATCTTGACAGGTTTTAGTTTCCTCCAGCTGTCCTACACACAGTAATTATATACTTAGCTCTGCCCTGGTCAGGTGAGATACGGAACTTCATCAGGAGCTTCCTATGCCAGCAAGGAGCAGCTTCAGTAGGACAAGTGAGGACATCTCTGCTGGAGCCAAGCCAAGCCCACTCGGGCTGATACCAACATGGAGTCTGAGGGAGTGTCCTAATCTATCTACCAGAAATGCTGTGCTGCTGTCATGCTGCTGCAGCTTCTCAAAGGAAGTGACCAGCTCTTCCAGCTCTGGAGTTCAAACTCAATTATCCCAAAATTACACTTCATTACTTCCCTGATGCTGCTGGGAATGACTGCTAAAATTCACAAAAAGACCTAGCATGGATGGTGTCCTGTTGTAGAAATGTCTTCTGGTAAATCACAGGTTTTAGTTCATCTGTATTCTGAATAATCACTCTGTATCTTCTTTCAAAAGCAGTATTTATTTTTTTCATCAAGATAAACACACATTACGTACTGCATAAAGTAAAAAATACTGCTAGGAAAGCTGCATTTAAGTGTGATAACAAACCAAACAAAAATATATAGATTGCACTTGAAAAAGTAGGCTCTATCCCAGAAGAATAAAGAAAAAAGCTTGCGTGTGGTTTGAAATTAGGAATCTTTCTAAATTTCCTTTGAAAATGTATTTATATTGGGGGGATCCAATTCCAGCAATAAGAATGAACCATATTATGGTTTTTTATTAAGTTTGCTTTTTAAGTTAAAATACTATGTAAACAACATAACAATTATTGCATAGACAAAAGAGAAAATAAAGGTATTGAAAAACATTTCTGCAATTCCTGCTAATAAATAAAAAGTTCTGCTGGTAATTGGTTTCATCAGGGTCACTGGAATTTGCAGCTCGGGTTTTGGGGAGGTTTTCTTAGTTCACGTGAATGTTATCATTCCCACACTGCAACATAAAGTCCACCCGTGACTCTCCTGCACTGTCTGGGAGCACGCTGTCTGTATGGCAGATGGAAGCATGAAACAGTGAATGGGTTCCATTCATTACTAAATGTCCAAGAGGTAGTATTTGAAATTTTGTGACAAGTTTAGCCTATGTTTAAGAAAGTAAACCCAACATTAAACAAGATTATAATCTTTACTATACCAATTTCTTTTTACAGCTGAATTTTTCTGCTGGACCCTGGCATCCATTGCTGTCTGTATCAAATTCCATTAGCTAAACTATTAGCTGTTCAGTCTTTACAATGAGTATGCACACCATCTACCTTTGTGCAGCTCATGTAGACACCCCAATGAGTTTTTACACATAGTCAACCTTTCTACATAGTCAAGAGAAAGAACAGCTCCCACACTGGGCAATTTCAACCTGAGGGCTAAGGCACACTTTGGAAGAGCCTCTCTTTTCCAATTGCTTGTAGTGGTAACTCAGTCTTCCAGACAAGGCTGGGTCTACCAAATTAAGGGGCATAAATATCTTTCACAGTACAGGACTGTGGTGGTGAAGACTGGGTGAGCGGAGGTTCATGGGAGATGCCAGGTGCAGTGGCCTTCAGGTCTTGCAGATTTTCTTAAAACTTAGGGTTTCCCTTGGGAGGCTGGAACTAAAGGACCACTCAAAGCACAAAGACATAAGAAACTCATGTTTCCTACAGCCATTGCTAACTAGAAGGACAGAGTGCTTAGGTATAATCTGGGCATAATTCAGTCAGGAGTGCAATGTTTCAAGAACAATCAGCCCTGACAAGGTATCACATGCAAATTTATTCCAAAATTAGCTAAAAACTATGGAAGGGATGGGTCAATCTTGTTATAAATCTAGAGAGAAAAAATAATGAAGTCTTCTTTAAACAGTTTTGAACTACAAAATGGAGCTGGCAATATTTGGTTGCAGTGCTGTTCTTTTAATGTGAATTGCTTAGAAAAATGATGAATCACTTCCCAAGTCAGCATTCAGGAGCATTTTTAAATAGACATCTGGAAGCCAGAGAGGAAAAATTAATATACATAATGAAACCCCCCTTCATGTTTTGAATCTCAAAGTTTGAAGTACAAGAAAGAAAATAACACAACATTTCTAAGGGATGGTTCAGTAAAGTTGTGCTACAATTATAAAAAAGCACTTATAAAATACTCGAGTGATATAGAGGGTAAGTCAGAACATTAGGGCACTTCTGTAAGAAAACTGTAGTTTGCTAAAACATACTGGCTTAAGGGTCTCAGATTTATATTATAGTACATGCCAGTTTCCACTAACTATAATGCACTATTGTCAAACTACTTCACTCTTTCAGAGAGACAGAAACACAATAGGCAACACAAACAAGATGAAACAATGCAGCTTATGTCTGCTATTAAATATAAAACCTCGGCCATTAAATGAGCTGCCCCATTCTCTCTGTTTCATTAATGATCAAAACTCCAATTTTTTGCCAGACTTAAGTCTGCCTGTATTTTATACTTTTGGAGCAGCATTTAAAACCCTTTAAGGCTAGTTTGGAATGATTTTTTTTTTAACCTTTTTCAGCTAGAGCACTTTCATAATATTTTAAAAGGCATAGGAAGCTATGCTGTAGCTTTTAAAGTGCTTATTTTATTATGAGGTGGTCTTTAATAATATTCTTCTGGAAGCTAATAAATGATGTACATTTCCATGACAAACAGACATTGCTTAATGAGTTAACATGCCTCAGCAAAATGCAATCAAAAAAAAAAAAATAATTGTCAACAGTTTAACTATGGCAATACACAGAGCTGAAATGAAACAACTAACCTCAATAACTAAGATTAATGCATATATGACAAACTTATAATAACCCATATTTAAAACAAACAAACAAACAAACCCCAAACCAAATAATGAGAATTAAATCTCAAGCACAGTTTTATTTCCCAGTTACACAACTGCAAAACAAATCAATATTTTCAGCAAACAAGTTCCCTATCACCTGCACGGGGAAACATGGCACTCCTCAAACTGCAGTAAGGACAATGTAAGAGGAAGGTTCTCTCTCCCTTTTCTTGTAGAAAGGGCTCCTCCTGGGCAACTGTGGGCACCTCTGGGCAAGAGGCAGGAGTCCAGTCCAGGTGCACAGAGACCAGAATCAGCCCCAGGTCACAAGGATTTACCTGGGGACCTGGCAGGTGCCCCTTCTTGCAGAAGCGCCTAGCTGATGGCTCCTGTGAAGTCATCATGGTGAAAGTAGCAGCATCTACACCCCCCACTACTGCCACCAGTGTCCTGGCTTATGCAAAGCATCTACTAATTTCAGCACACAATTTGCTCCAGCACAAACAGTGAGATTTGACTTAACTGGTGTGTTATTTTCATGTAGTGATGGATTTTCCTCATTATATCTCACTCCATTGGGCTGGAATGCTGGCAAGTTCCCTCTTGGAGTGGGAAAAAACATTTTATACTCATATGGGCTCAAATTCTCTCTTCATTTATACCCACAAAACTCCACTGGCCATCAGAAGAGCTGAGCAGGTAGAAGTGTCAGCAGAATTTGAGTGTCAGGTCTGGTGAATGAGAAACAGAGACACAATGTTGTTTCATTGCCAGCTACCACAAATACCTGTACAACTGGTGTTTAATTTCGGTGGGCATTGTGTGCCTAAGGACTGCAAGTGAGCTTTGAACCCTCAGAATCTAGCTACAGATAACCATAATCCTATATTCTTGGATGCTGATACATAAATCTATGATACAACTGTTTATCTGCCATGGCACTAATCATCACAGCTATGCGGAAACACAGCGATCATTTTTGCTAATTGCAAAGGCAGGCTAGTAGCAAAGTTCAAATGACTAGTGAGTAAAGGTCCTCAGAGCAATCCTGTTTACAAGCACACGTCTGGTAAGCTGCATTTAGTGTGTCTTGGGTTTTTTCTTGCATTTATTTATTCATTTATTTTTTATCGTGGTGGTCTTGAACTGCAGATACAATCGCAACGCTCATGGTGATCCAGCTGTATATCTATTAAGGCCATGTTGTTCCTGGTTCTGCCTTTTCTCCTGGAATGCCCAGCCTCGGGGACAAATTTCAGCACCTGGGAGGATCAACAGAAACCCACTGATTAGAAAATACTGTTAGAGATTTGAGGATGAGAGTGTTGGGGCCCTGAGGGCACCAACAGCCCTTAAGGGTCCTGACCAGCATTAATTTGGACACATTTTTGGTTTATTTCCAGCTCTTTCTTTCTGCTCTGTGACATCCTGCTGTACTGTTTGTCCTGAAGCTTTGACAGATTGGATTATTTTCTGCATCAGGTATCTTTATATCATGCAGTTCTTTAACCATGTCCAGAGTCACTCCTTTGCATGTGAATTATCAAGCATGTTTCCTTTGGCTCCTCTTTGCAGTCACATACATATTTGAATTGCTCTGCCTCTTCTCTCACTCGTGTAGTATTTCTGCTATACAGAACAAGGAACATTTTTTGATGCAATTTGAAATTTCTGATGCACATGTCATTAGAACTGGTCCAAAATAAAGGACATGAATGGAGATTGTGCAAAATATGTGCCAGATCCTGTCCAGTTTCTCTGGAATCTGACTTTAGTTGGCTTATCTTAAAAATCTCTTTCTCAGTTTAAATAATTTCTTAAGAATTTACTGTGAATAAAGTGAAAAAAATTAACCAAACAAAAAATTCTTTCCTAGAGAGTACACATCATGTAAGAGATTTCTGAAAAAGTAATATATAGGTGAGATAACCCTGAGACCCCTAAATATGAGGGTTGTAGTTTATATAGGAGATGAAAAAGAGACAACGAACACAAGCTGCAACAAAAGAAATCCTATTTGGGTATATGGAAGAAAATACTGAGAGTGGTTAAACACTGGAGCAGGTTGCCCAGAGAGGTTGAAGAGACCTTGAGGATAGTTAAAATTAACAAGACAAGGCCCTCATCTAGCTTCAAAATTCTATTTGCTTTAAGTAGGAGATTAGGCTACATGACCCTCAGAGCTGCCTTCCAACTCATATAATAATATGCACCTATTATTCCCTGAAAATGGTCTTGTGGATATGTGGAAAACAGACATAATGTTGCATCCTATCTAATCTTCTGTGATGGTATAAGTATGTAAACCATGGACTGGAAAAAGCTGAGGAGGATGGCAGTTTGCAGGGGCATGCTTTGCAGGCCTGCTATTGGTGTGTAAGAGCTCATATGACCAGTTGCATGATGGTGCAGGCTGAGAGAAGGAAATCTTCTGTTTTGTTTCATTAGTTTTCTGTTGATGGGCCTACAGTAGTTTAACGAAAGAGATATTAATTTACAATTTCTGCCCTGAAGATCAAATACTGGTTTGGATTAGACACAACAAATGAGTTAAGACTAAGAACACTTTAACTCTCGTACAATATATTCTTCCCACGGCACGTGCACAGAAATGTATATGCATCACTGTCAAACTTTATACATATAGATGGAGAATAGGGAACTGATTTATTCAAGGCAATCAGCAGAAAAATGGCAATGGTTTTATATGGTCCTTTCCCTTTTCAAATCACTATTTACTTAGCAGGAGCAGGACATAGAGAAAGTGAGGCTGCAGCTCCACAGCTGCTGATAGGCAGTTGGGCTGGTTCTGGACTCTGTGGCCTGAAGCACTTGAGTTCAGAAAACATGCGGCTGTAAGGTGCTAGAGCTAACACATCCCACCTCTTATCAGGCTGTTGTGACTTATGCTAACTTAACTAAGTGACATAGTATATCAGCTAGATTTGTCTTGCTTGTTTAAAAAATAGAGAGAAATCTGTCTTGTCTATGACTTGCCAAAGCCACTGGTCAAGTGAGAAGTGGGACCTAAACATATTTAGCATCTCAACCAGGGAAACACTCAAAAAATTTTTTTTCAGGACACTTTATTCCTTCTTTATTGATGAGATCAGCAGGTGTTAAGAAATTATGGACATGAGGAAGGTTTGGAATACTCAAAAGGTTTGCTTTATACAGGCAAAAAAGAATAACCTTGCAGTTTTCAAGTTAAAGGAGCAATGTCTGTCATTACTAATCAAAATATGGTACCTCAACTGCTCAGATCATTACCTTAGAAAGAGTATATAACTACAACTGGATTGCTCTCATAAAACACTGAACTGATTATCATCATAAAACTATTAAAGCAACAAAAAAAAAATACTAGACAGAGGATTTAGTCTATAGGTGACACAAAGAAGGATATCAGGGCCACTTAGACTGGCATTTCACTTTGTAGATAAACCTGAGTATCTGAGACATTCCAAGGTGAGGTGACTATGGGCACTGCATAGTTTTCCTTGGGGGCATTGGTGAAGGAAATAGAAAGAAAATGCTAACATGAGTTTCCCTGCCAGGAATCTTGCTCATTGATCATGCATTGAATTTGGGTGCCAGCTTCTGAAGGACTCTCTTAATGAGAGAGCAAAGCCATCATAAAACGCCCCCAGTACCTAGAAGCTGAAGCCAGAAAAAACTCAAACTGGAATTAGGACACACTTGTTTAAGTCACGCTGACTCATCACCTAGACAGCCCTCCAAAGACTTGTGGGGTTTCAGGCCTGCTTGAGGACATCAGAAAACATCTGTCTTTCCAGAGGGTATAGTGCAAGGTTGGGTCTTGCTTTAGAGGGAGCAGGGTGCTCTCCAGTGGCCTGTGGAGTACAGGAGGTCAGAGCTGACAGCCTGGTGGCTGTTCTAATCTCAACAGATATGTAAGAGAACTTCATGATCACTGGCTGAGGAGAGCAGTGATGACTGCTGGGGAAAGGACCCAGGTGGAAATAATCTGTTCACCCTGATCCCTAAGTGGCATTTCTCCAACAGAGGTAGCAACAAAGAGGTGACTCCAGAGAATGATTCATCTGAAACACCCACCTCTGGTGGGGCTCTGATAACTAAGAAAGGAGCCCAAAGGCTGAACTTGCAGCTTTAGATGGGTAGAGGCAGATGAAGTGAACCACTCCCTCCAGCATTTGCTGATAGTCCTGGACATGTATCATTTACTTTTGAAGTCAGGCAGCATTTAGCTATGACAGTCTGCGATGACAGATTTGTGTTTTAATAAAAAAGCAAAGAGTAATAGGAAACCCAGTCAACACATCTTAAAAATAATTTTTTTTTAAAAAGGGTATCCTGTTACTCATAACCATTTTTTACTTAATATAATTTACTTTATTTATTAGGAACAACGGTAACATTCTTTATTAAAAGCTTGACCAGTAGTTTAAACATAAGTAGAAATCTGAAGCCCCTCTCAAAAATCAGGTTTTTTTTCTTTTTTTTTTTTTTTTTTA
>JANIJG010017348.1:47943-58342 GCA_024611175.1 Megaceryle torquata
CTGTTCTAGTTTCCTTTTCTAATTGCTAAGTCTCTCTCCCTTATTCCCTTTCTCTTCCCCTTTGGGGAGGGAGGGGGCTTAACAGAGAGCATCTGTTATAGATGACCATGACCTTAAATTGCGACAGTCAATAACTCATTCAGGACTGCTAGATACGTGAACTTCTGTTGAGTTCCCACCCTAAACAATATTTGTTAACAGAAACAGCAACAGGAAAATAGGAACAGCTCAAATCAGAACTGGGATAAGGGTTTAGTGTTTGTGAACATACTAGATTTTCATGGGCATGTTTAATAGCTCAACATCATGTTTGGTTCTGAGTGCACCTATTCTTGTGTTTTGCTATAAATGTGCGAAAACCTCCAACAATCACACTTCTATGCCTTCTGTGACTCAGTCATTGACAACATCACAAAATAAATTGTGGAAAAAACTATTTGTAAATATCATGCCTGTTTACATTCTGGCCTGGAGATATTCACAAGGCAGGCATGCAAGAGGCAAGGGTACGTAAATATCACAAATGTTATTACAGAAAATCATAGCAACTTCACTTTTCCGTCAAGGCATTATCTGAGTCAATGGGAATTTGCAGATAAATTGCGATTTTATAGCAATTGTGATACATCTCACCATGAAATCTCAGTGGTTCTCTCCAGAGAGCTAGCATCTTTCCAAAAGAGGTATAGATCATCCTCCTGATATAAGCACAAAATCAATGGAGCTGCTGGTATACTTGTGCACTGGGAGAAAAATACACTCCGAATGTCCACAACCAGGACTTAGAAGTCCAGATAATATTGATTTCTTTGTTTTAACAGATGATATTTTCTTCTCTGTTGTGATTCTCCAAAGCCACCTCTTCTCATTGCAGGCTCTCCAGATAATACTTCTTGCAGGCAAATGTTTCCCACTCCTCTAAATGTTCCCATCAGGACCTTTGCCATCAGCTTTGCTTACTGCTAAAGCAAAGCAGGTATCTGGATACAATTTATTTCAGCCAATTGATGTGAAGGAAAAATTAACCAAAGGGAGCAGAAAAAATTCTGCCTTCATGATTAATGAGATTTCTTAAGGGGAAAGACCACATCATCCACACTCTGGAACTGCAGCAATCCATGGGAATGGGTACTGATATGAGCAGGCTCCTATCTGAACAGTCTGGCTGTGGACTAGGATGGCATTTGCTTATGATGCATCTCTAGACAGGTTAGAATTAAATGCTCCAAGGCTTAATTCAGCTTGAATTCACCTGAGGTAGTACAGGAAACAAGGCTTCCAATAACAAACTGGTCATTAAAGAGGTCCCAGACCCAGGTCACATGAACTGAAGATGCCCAGGGGACTGAAGAAAATTTCAAATTCTATTACAAATGAAATTTCCCCTCAGGCTCAACAGTCCTCCTTCCTGCATTGAGCCCATACCTATTATCACTGCTGCATTATCAACACAGAAATGAGTCTCTGTAACGAGACTGGCAGAGAGGGAAAGAACCAGCATTGAAAGGACCAGTGTGGGGGGCCTTTCCCAGAGAGAGCATATTATATTCATCACAGTGTTACACATATTAGCTTCAGTACTTAAGCTGCTGAATTTAAATGGCAAGGGGTGACCTGGCAAAGGGCTTTCACTGGAGGGAAGGCTTTGCTCACTAGCCTTCAAAAGCCTAGTTTTGATGACTTTCAGACATCTTTGTAGGATCTCTTAGTCTATAGCTGAGTCAGTACTGTGGAGGGCTGCTGACTTGCTTGAAGCATAGAAGGGAGTAACCAGATAATGATGGTATTTTTTCTCTATGCAATATGAAGGAATCAGCTGTTTTCAATGAGGGCTCAAAACTTTCTCTGGATGCATTTTTCAGGAATTCTGAAATTAACCAGGACCAAAATACATTTTATTTAGTCTGCTTTTCTGTGATGAACCATATTTGAAAAACCTATGGGAAATTTTTCAATGAAAAATTGCATGAATTCTTGCTATCGTACTCAAGACACTCTGTTCTGACTTAATTGGCAGGTTTTGACACCCCCAAATCCCAGAGTTATCAGTTAAGATGTGCCTTCTCTCTACTTTGCTATATCTCAGGTATCAGAGACCGGGCTAAAATGGACAAATACAGTATTTTAGTGATGCTGAAATTATGACAATATATATAAACTCAAGAAGAAAAGGAAAGACTAAATCAAGGGCTTAAGAGATAGATGAGTCATCCTCCATAAAAATTAACCTGGAGGTAAACACCTACCCTCTTTTTGACTCTTCTCTACAGAAATCCAGTACTTGATGGGATGAGTGTGCAATGTCTTCTGTGAACAGTGTCTACTGTACTCTGGTAGTATCACACTGACACCCTATAATGGTTCCCACTGCCTAGTTAACTTTAGACTGTTGTTTGCAGCTTTCTAACAAAAGACCACATTTTTCTCTGAACAAGAATCCGATGAAAGCTTTGATATACATTTTTTCCTGTCTTGGGGTTGTTTTACTGTCTGGAGCCAGTCCGTTTCCTCAGCCATATAACAATGAGATTTTACAGTACAGTCAGTTTCATGCATCACTTCACTGCTGTGACTAAAATGTAACTGAGCCTTGGTGTGATTGGTGTGAAATCCTGCTGCTTTACTTATCAAGGACAGAAACCATTGAAGTCCTTAATTTAAAACTAGAACTAAAAGCTTCTGTACACTGGATGCAAATAACTTCAAAGTATTATTACAGAATGTTCATATCAGATTCAATTTAAAGGCAAGGCAGACATAAAAAGATGCACTGGATCAGTAAGCTGGATACTTGGGGTACAGTGTTTGCCCTTGCTCTTCCTTAAATCCTGTGCTTAAATACATCCACATGCTATATATTGCTATGGGATATGCTTACCTTGAAACATTATCTTAATCAGAGGTAAGAACTGAAATCAAGGACTGCAGCTAATACCATGTTTTATTCAGAGGGCACAGCCTTAATGATTGGAGAGAAAACCTGTACTGCTGGTCATTGACTGATTTGAAAAAAGATAGGCTGTTTGTTTGGGTTTCTTTTAACACTTTATTGGTTGCAAATTTATACATGGCCCCAACACTGTCATATCTGAACCTTTTATACTTTTTTCCATGCTCCAGCCATAGACCAGCGCTGAGGTGTAAGAGTTGATAGCCACCTTGCCACAGTATTTCTATACCACATGTCAAGGCCATCTACAAGCAAGGCAAGAAGGACTTGGGCAACTGCAGACCAGTCAGCCTAAAATCAACCCATGGTAAAATTGAGGGGTAAATCATCCTAGAAGCAATGTTCAGGCACATGAAAGACAACAGGGTGACTGGGAACAGACAGAATAGATTACCAAGGGCAAACTGTGATGAACCAGTCTGAGAGTTTGCTATGATGAGACAACTGTCTTAACTGTCTTGCTGGATGAGGTGAAAGCATCTGCTAATTTTTGACAGTGATCCATAGCATCCTTGCAGATAGACTGATGAGATAAATGGAATAGGTGGACTACAAATTTGGAAGATAACCAGAAGGTCCAAGAGACTTGAGCAAAATGGTCAACAATTCCAAGTATGACTGGTAGCTGGACAGTAGCTGTGTTCCCCAGGGGATAACACTGGGGTCAATACTGCTAAAGATCTTCTCTAATGATCTAAACATGTGAACCATCAGCAAGTTTGTCAGGCATTATATTAAGGAAATTTGTTCACATGATGCAAGGCTGCCTTTCAGAAGGACCCCACCAGGCTAGAGAAATGTGCTGGCAAGAACCTTGTGAGGTTCAGTGATGACAAATGGAAATTCCTGCACCTAACATTGAATAACCCCATGCATCAGTCCAGACTGGAAACATATTGGGTAAGCAGAAGCTTTGCAGAAAAAGCCTTGATGTCCTGGTACACAAGTTGAACATGAGTCAGCTGTTTGCCTTGCAATGACAGGCTGCACACTGAGCTGCATTTTGGA
This sequence comes from Megaceryle torquata, assembly GCA_024611175.1. Taxonomy (NCBI): domain Eukaryota; kingdom Metazoa; phylum Chordata; class Aves; order Coraciiformes; family Cerylidae; genus Megaceryle; species Megaceryle torquata. Next base: position 51,902 of record JANIJG010017348.1, read on the forward strand.
AGAATGTGGCAGCAGGTTGAGGGAGATGAGCTTCGTTCAGCTCTGTAAACCTGCATCTGGAGTACTGTGTCCAGTTTTGAGTCCACTCCAGCAGAAGGATGAACAAACTAAGGACTTCAATGAAGAGTGACCATGATGGTTAAGGTGCTGATCCAAAACAGCCACAGTGAGGCTGAAGGAACCAGATTTGTTTAGTCTAGAAAGAAGGCTAAAAGGGGTTCTAATAATTGTATTGGTTTCCAATTGAAGAAGGGTGGAAGAAATATCCTGATTTTTAAACACAAGAAATACTATACATTAGTAGCTATTTGAGAGGGTATTTAGTCTACTTGGAATATTCACATTTGCTGTGAATGAGTGGGCATACAGCATTTCTGATGGCTGCACTCTCTGCCTGGTGCACTGAAACTTGCTGGCAGCCATCCCAGAACCTTTCAAAGAAGAGTACATGGACGTTAGCAGCAATTTATTGTCCACTGTTTGCAAACCCCTGAGAAATTACATTCCTGAGTTAAAATTGTAACTTCTTGATAAACCACTTCAAGTAGTGACAATTAAAAACTATTGTTAAGGACATGCTGAAACTTGCCCAGTCTTGGGAACCTGTTTGACAATGGACAGCAAGAACATTTCATGAAGACTTACGTTCTCATCTTGCTACTCCCCTTCCAAAGAGCAGTGTGGCTAAGCCACTAAATGTTTATTTATTTAATTTTTAAAGCTGTTTGCAGACAAATGTCATTGTAAGAATGTCCCACCTGACTAATTTCTTCTGATAGTCAAAGGCTATAGTATTTCAAAAAAAGAAAATGAGCTCAGAGGTGTGAGTAGTGTTGTTAGTTACCAGAATCTATCTAGGTGTGTTCCTGCTTCCTTAGTTTATTTCTTAAAACAAAACAAAATAAAACAAAAACACACAACAAAAAGCCCCTTCCTTTTTAAAGTTGACCCTTTTCTCTAGGCACCATGTCCTAGACATTTGGATCTTCTTCTATGACAAGAAACAGTGAACTTTTTCTTTCGCCTTTCTTCATTTGTACACAAGCCATTTCACAGGTCTTTTATACGTTATAAAGCCTTTAACAATAGGATGTAAAACTCCAGAATGAACACCACTACATAAATGCAAACAAGCATGTGTGAAAAGTTAAGTAATGTCTATCTGGTGGTTGGAAGTGTTTAACTCTCAGGAGCTCTTCTAATATTATCAAGTTGATACATTCATGCTCTAAAAAGTTTAACTGTAGGATGAAGACGTGCCTGAATGCTCCTTGTGACTCTAAAAGAATATAAATCTCTTTGTCTAGAAGTTCAACACAACTGTTGAATATGGGTGTTTTTTAGATCTACCTATGTTCTTGCTAAGAATAGTATTAAATAACCCTATAGCCAGTGAAATCCTTTTAGAGATGATTTATATTTGTAACAGCCAAATTATTACAACACTGAGGTCAGCTACTACATGTTACAGCAATGCAAAAAAAATTCTTTTAAAAGGTCATACTTTGCTTCGTATGACCTGTTTTTTTCCTGGAGTCTAGGATGGGCTCAAGGCTGAATATTCATATTTTTATGGTTTCTAAAATACAGTGATGGCTAGAAAACCTTTTGAAGTATATTTACAACTGCTGCAGAGGTTATTTGAAATGTCTACTTGTCATATTTTCATGCAGAAGGTGTACACTGTAGTTTATAGCTTATACAGGGCCTCTCGTCTAAAGATTATGAAAATATGAATGTGTATTTTCCCCTTTTTTTTCTGTCCTTATCTGACACTCTGGGTTTCACTGTGATTCTAAAGCTAACTTTTATTGGAGTGGTTAACATCAAACCTCACTGAACAGTTGTAGAATTATATTTAAAAATTCATGTGGTTATTAGCAAGACACACCTGATACTAATATCTCGCTTCAATAGTGCAAATAGAAGGTAATGCATTTAACTCTGAGTTCCATCGGTGTTGCAGAAGTGTGAGATCAGGTCTTGTAGATGGAATGGAGTTACCATACATAAGAGATTTAGTGAACACACTCTTCATTTTCAAGGTTTTTGAAGGAGGTACCCAGAGAAAGATTGATCTGTGTATGTGTATATTGATGTTTATAAATACATGATGGGAGAGAGTCAAGAAGATGTAGTCACAGTCTTCTTGAAATGACAAGAGGTGCTGGACTTAAATTGTAACATATGAAAACCTATTAAAATGCTAAAAAAATCCCAGCTTTTTTGTTTGTTCGGAGGGTGGTCAGACACACGTAGTCCAGAGAGGTTGTGTAGTTTCCATCCTTGGAGATATTAAAACCTGACTGGACATAGCCCCAAGCAACCTGCTACTGGAGACCCTGCCTTGAGCAGAGGAGCAGGATGAGACAAACTCCTGAGGTGCCTTCCCACTTCATCTATTCTGTGATTCTGTGAGTTTAAACTATGCTAAAATACTGTACTTACATCCTTGTCCCTGATCTTTATCTTTGTAGATTACTGATTGTGAAATTAAGAAAACATACCATTTAAATATCATTTATCACATATCCCTGTTATCAGAATTGGTATTCAGCAACACTGCCTCTTAAGCTCAATTTTGTGACACAATTTGGTATAGGCAGAGAGTTTGATAAGAGTAAAATCATTTGTGATTCATTTATACCATTTATATGACATGTTCTGAAAATGCTGTGAAAGATAGGCAGGGATTACATCAAATTGTTCTTATCTGCCTCAGGGTTATTATAACTAAGGACAAAAACTAAAACCCAAGATGGAAGCAGAAACAGATAAATATATGAAATAAATGATGACATAATCTATTGCTTTCTTTGCTGCAAGGTTATCCCAGTGCCTATACACATTCCTCAGAGATCCACAGTGTTTCTAAGCCACCAAGCGTTTCTAAGTTAAGGACTTGTTAAAGCTATTCACTACTCCTGACATCATCCAAGAATGAGCTTTTAATCTTGTCAGCAGTTCATGACTAAATAAAAATTCTTAACTGTAATTTTTCAAGGATTTGATTGTGGTGAGGTACTTTTGACCAGAGTGCTACTAACAGTCAGGGAATCTGGCCTTTAGTTTGAAGACAAAAGAAAAACTGTTAAAACCCCTTTTTTTTTCTTCCTTATTCCTGTAACTAAACCACCACAAACAAAAATATTATTAAAAAGAAATCAAGTGTTAAAATAATAACTGTAAAATTCTTAATTTTTTTTTTTACAGTGTTTTGTTATGCAAGAAGCTAAATTATGTTTATACTAAATAGAGAAACATTTATGCATCTGAATTTTCCAAGCACTACCGGATAACATTGATAACTCTAGCCTACATGATCAGCATCAATAAAGCAGCAAATGCTATTTTATATATATATGGTCACTTAAATATATGACGTAGTAGGCCAAACATGATCTGAGAATGAAATGAAGTCTGTAGAGCAGAACCAGTACAGAATCCAGGTTTCTATCTAGCTTCTATTAAAATCGAGTACCTTTATATCTTTTATATACATATCTATGGGTGCCAAATCCTGAGCATAAGGGACACACAGACCCCTAAATGTGATCAAACTGATCTCAGAAGAGATGTAGTGGCAGTCAGGTAACATTTCTCACAAAACATGGGCTGTTGTGGTTGCCTGAAATGTCTGACATGCCAAAAAGGAACTGGATGGGTGCTTAGGGCTTTATGTCCAGCTCCTTTCAAGTGAGCTGAGTCCAAACCCAGAGGTGGCCAATGTGTCTTGGAAACTGTATGCCAAGTTGTCTGGGCATCTACTAATGCATTGTATATGCCTGAGATCATTGCCTGAAGGTCAGCAGCCATGGGACAGCCCACATCCCTATCATTTACCTCGTACTTCCCAAGACAAGGTGGCCACATGCAAACTACCCACTAGGAATGGCGGCTAGCCTCTACCAACTCCTGGTTCATGCCCAGCAATGACCTGGAAGAATGACACTTGGCCTAGGCCAAAACTAAACAGAGACCAGGCTGACAGTTTAGCAATATGATGACTGGATTTCAGGGCCTAGGAACACTCCTTGACACTATTTCCCCTACAGATGCAGTCTATATAACCCCATTAATATCAAAGCTTCATCATTTGGTAGCAAGTATAATAATGGAATTAAAATCCTCTCTCCTTGCTTAGCACATACTTAACATAGAGGAGATGAGATTTTAGATGCAAATTAACAGTAGATTGCATAGAATTGGAACTGTGATTTGGGCATTACAATTTTAAAGTTATAAACAATGCATATGAATGCATAATGTGGAAATGGAAGACAGTATTAACAAGAGAAGACAAATAAAATACTTCACTCCAGATCTTCTGTGAAAACTACAGCAATCGTCACCTTGGAAAACCCTAACAGACCTCCTAGATCTGTACCTGCACATAAAGGATAATTTCATCAGGCCCTTCAGTGCATGGTTACCCCAGAGCATGACTGTCTTTTCTAAATACTGTTTCTTAATCATTGTGGGTTTGTACTGCTTTACCATTTGGTGGATGATTTGAACTAACAGAAGGAAACAAGAAATATAATCCAGAAATGTGTGCTTTGCTCAATTACAGACAAAGATGTTAAACCATGATAATGTTCCCCTCCAACATAATGAAAAACAGTGAGATTTTCACATCCTAAAAAAACCAGCTGCACATACAGGTGTCTGCACCAGATGTTTCCTTAAGCACAATGCGATAAAAGTGATTATTCCTCACTCAACAGAGAAAAATCTCTAAGCAGGGTATTTAAAGGAGGATGATAGTGCAAGTAATGAGGAGCCCCTTGCCTTATACACAAAGCAGTGTTTAAGAGGATGAAGCTGAGAACCATCTGTCCTTTACACATGGGCCTATGGTTTTATTTGTGAATTCATAACAATGGGCAGTTTTCAGTCTGATTTCTCACGTGGGTTCCTACTCAGTCAGAAAATGATTAACGATTTAATGACTTATTCTTGGTTTTAGTAGGTGGTTCTTTTGCCTGTGACTCAAATAGGAACACAGGTACCAGAATCTAATACCTGACCAATGGGCCTTTCTATGATAAGTGAAGGTATATCCTGGTCTTGCCCCTAAGTATGTGTACAATGTCTTTTCCTACCTTTGGACTTCCTGTCATGGTAGCTCCTGCCTCGATAATGGTGGCCACTGTCTGTGTACAAATTCTCGAGATCTTCTTGCCAGGAGTCCGGGTTAAAGTGTTTGAGCAGATCCTCCACTGTGTCGAATGCAGCAATGGTCTGATCCAGTGCTTCCGCCGTGAGTGTAGAGTCAGTCACTGATGGAGAGGGATAGGATACCCCCTAAGAGTGACATACATCTCAGTGTACTTGCAATAAATTACAGCACCACTTAAAACAATTCAAACAGTTACTGACAAATTTGTCTCATTATTGACTGAAACAGCTATAGTGGGCCATCTTTTGAAGTCCTTAGCTGGGCCAGCCTTTGTTATGCCTGTGTTTTCTTTTTGCAAGGACAAGAAATGCCAAGGAATTCCCAAGCAAATCCTGGAGGAGATGCAGAGAGTAGAAGCATTGACACTGCTAGACTATCAGCATGCAAACCCACTCCACAAAGGGGATGACAGTGTGCACAAATGCACAGGTGTAATAGAGATATCTTTTGAATCCACTGTGATGACCATGACCACAGAATAGAGGTGCCTTATGGAGTTAAGGTGATGTCTTCACAGCTCCACCAGATCTATGGTAAATACATAATAGGTATATCAGAAACCACAGCAGAGAAAGACAAAGGCAACAAGTCCACTAGATTGTCTTTCTTTCCCTGGTAAATTTGGACAAAAAGTTTGGCTTGGTTAAAGATTTTAAAAGATGGCCCTTTATTCCTGAGAATTAAATGTACTGTGAAACACCAATAAATGCCAATTTTCCCACCCTTTTACAAAATTACAAGCTACTAAGAAGATGTGAAAAAAAAAAAAGATATTTGGAAAACTTAACAATGAATATTTGGATTATCAACATAGTGATAGTTCACAAATATAATATCAGGTGGGTTATTATTTCCCACCAGGAAGGGCCATGTACCCTTCTCTGACTGTATCTGTTTCCCACTGAACTGATGGCACAACTTGACTTTGAGAGAAAGTTTGTAGCAATTTAATTTTTACTGGAGAGGCCTTTAAACATTTTTAATAATAATTATTTAGAATCACAATATTCACCACCCTGATACAACTTTTTCCCTGTCCAAGCAGAAAGCCTAATAGTACATGTAAAATATGTTCAAGAAAAAACTATTAATGCAGATTTATTACTTTCTGAAGGACCACAATCAAAATACCTGATTTTGTCCAACAAAAAGCATAATAACTCATTTGGATTTTGGTCTTTTAAGTTAAAATATTGGAGGAAAACCCCTAGAAACCCTGTTCTCTCATGGAAGTCCAGCTCTGAAGTAATGTTGCAGAA
>JANIJG010017348.1:61667-74507 GCA_024611175.1 Megaceryle torquata
GAATCACCTCTCTTGACCTGCTGGCTACGCTTCTCTTGATACATCCCAGGATGTGGTTGGCCTTCTGGGCTGCATGAACGCACTGCCAGCTCATGTTGAGCTTCTCATCTATCAACACCCCCCAATCCTTCTCTGCAGGGCTACTCTCAACCCACTCTGTGCCCAGTCTCTATTTGTGTCTAGGATTGGCCCAACCCAGGTGAAGGACCTTGCATTTTGACTTGTTGAAGCTCATGCAATTTGCACTGCCCCATTTCTGAAGCCTATCAAGGTCCCTCTGGATGGCATCTCTCCCTTCAAGTGAGTCCACGGCACCACACAGCTCGGTGTCGTTGGCAAACTTACTGAGGGTGCACTCAGTGCCATCGTCCATGTCGCTGACAAAGATGTAGAACAGCACTGGACCCAGAACAGAGCCCTGAGGAACACCACTTGTCACTGGCCTCCATGTGGACATGGAGCCATTGACCACAACTCTTTGAGTGTGACCATCCAGCCAGTTCTTTATCCACCGAGTGGTCCGTCTGTCAAATCTGTGTCTCTCCATTTTAGAGACAAGGATGTCATGTGAGACAGTGTCAAACGCCTTGCGCAAGTCCAGGAAAATTACATCCGTTGCTTATGGAGACTTCAGGTATAATATTTCATTACAAACACTTACAAAGTCCTTCTGTATTGACAATGAAAAGCTAAATCCATTTTCCTGTTAGCCTCTTCTATTTAGGTCAAGACATTTTACAATTGAAAGTTTCAAGGAGGTTAGATCTTGTATTTTCATCTTGGCAGGATGAGTATGAAAGCAAGAAATGTTTTGCAGCTGCTATCTCATGTGGATACAACAGCTGATGGCATATCCTGAATCTTTTTTTTTTTTTTCCTTAAAAACATATTAGTTGACTCCAGCATGAGTTGGATAAACTCATCCTCTGCCAAAGATGAATACATGGTTCCTCTGTGCAGGTGCCATTTTAGTGAGTTGGATTCAAGCCACCCTATCAATCCATCCATGGGAAAAATAGCAACAAATTACTTACTGAGATAGAGCTTGTGACTGACTCCCAGTTGGTTTCTGAGGCTGCATGCTGGAAATCATCCTAAGGGGAAAAACCCACAGGAAAAATGACCATTAAGGCAATGTCCTAACTTAACTGCAGAACCTAAAAAATGTCTAAGCATGCAACATCTGCCACCCTTTTCAGTCCTCTTCAATGCAAGAGGCCCTTGCCATGTGTCGTTCCTAAATAATGCTACTTCCATTAAAATTCCTCCCTCTTCACTGTTTATAAACTAGCTTATTGTGAGCTCTCTGAGGCAAGAATAGGTATTATTATTATTAATGTTATTATTTATAATATGATATAAGCTGCTTTGCATAGCAGGACCTAATCTGGTCAAGGACACTACATTAATCTTCCAACATAAATATTAAATACCACCTCTGTTTGTCTATAATCAGTATTAATGCTGTTGCCCAAACTGATCTGTTCTGGAAAGAATGTGAACATGCCAATACCCTGGTACTACTTAGCCAAGGTGAAAAGCAGGGTAGTCTAATCCATTTGAAATGTAGTCCTAACATGACTGTACTGCTTTTGGTGCTTGTGCTGAACAGGACTTGCTTATCTGTTCAGAGCACTGAATGGCACTAGGTGCTTTACATAAAAAAAAAACAGTGAAGGTAAATTCACATTAGAAGTGTCATTGCACAAAACCTTTGGGCTTTTGTCATTAATTTGAGAACAGGGATGGGATTCATCTCATCTACCTTTGCACACCTACAAAGCAAACATCTAAATTAGTTGCTCATTTCCCTTTACAGTAAACTAAACCAAGCATTTTTTAGAGTGCAGATGATCTTATCTATTTTAAAAGCTTCATTTGGGATGACACTGCATCCTAAAAATGCTTTTTTCTTTCCATTGCCTATAACAGGAACCTGGGAAAACTAGCTTAGACACGGGTGTCAAAATTATAGATACTGACATGTGGTCACCTGAATCCCAGTCCACTTGTCTGACCAGTGATGGTCAATCATTACTTAAATAATGGAGAAGCCATTTCTTTAACCTTTTGGCAGTTCTACTTATTTCCATATGGAAATTTTTCCAAATGGAAAAAAGGGCATCATTAGAGAATGGTTATTAAACACACACATGCAGTGAATAGCAAGTGATCAGCATGAACAGGCAGGTGAGGAAGCAGACTAAAGACACAGCATACTAAGGTTTTTTTGTAATAGAATTTAGAATGAAAGGATTTAAAGAAGATGGATCAATGCTGGGCTCATCATTTTACACTGATTCAGCACCTGATAAGCATTTTTGAAGTTGGCCACTGAAAGGGAAAATGGAAGGGTAGCTGTCTCTAGACTCATTGCTGCATTGGACCATATATATATGCAAATATTCAATTATTTCTTCGGAATGGAAATGAGAAAATTGACCACATCATCTGCTAATTAATCAATAAAATTCTGCTTTAGTCAATAAGGTACAGAGCTGCTTTCAGATCCAGACTCATATACATGTCATTTTAAAGTTTTTAATTTGCTATTGAAAAATATTCAGATGTCTCAAAAGTCACAATGTTATTTATTCAATATTGTTAACATTTCTTCTTCCTTAAAGTATTCCTTTCTCTCAAATTTGTAGTGATGTCTTCATTACTTAAGGTTAGTAGAAGTTAAGAAACCCTATCACACTATATTGTCACTGTAGGTGACACTTAAACTGCAGGGTTATTAAAATGTTAATTATTAAGTGGTTATTTTTTTATAGGAATGCTGAAGCAAAACACTACTGGTGAAATTTTTAATGCAGGTTTTGTTTTTGTTTGTTTGTTTGTTTGTTTTTTTATAAACAGTAAAGTGATGTTCAAATGCTATGAACAGGTCATAAATAATTCAGAAGTAGTGGGCTACCTTGGCCACATTCTCTAGACATGTGTTTGCCCAGTTCTTGACAAGCTATGATTTAAAGTACATAAAAATGGATTTGAAGAGATCACAGATCCTCTGGTAATAGTTGCCAGTTGCAAAACTTGCAAATCATTTCCTCTCTGTCATTAGCTTCCATTTAGCACTTCCAGAAAAAAAAAGTGGCATTGAGTTCTGAGGCATTATTTTAAAAACAGGAACAGTCTGTCTCATTGAATGTTTGGACAAGACTGTAGACAAGGAGTAATTTTGTGATTGAAGTGATGGTCCCCTTGTCTTATTTAATTGTAGATATCAAAACTATTTCTTTAGTCGATGATTCTTTGAGATGGTTGATGCCAGGGAACCCCTCCAAAACCCTGGGACAGTCATGTGTACCACCTGCTTCTTGGATCTCAAACCTGATGACTGTACATTTTGACTCCATGATTATATTTCATCTGCATAAACTATTCACAACTATATGGCTTTGTTCTACCATGACTCAAGGCAGCTGCAGTTGTTCTTGACTTCTCAGAGCTTTCAACCTCTACAGTTTGAAGATTATTATTATTATTATTATTATTATCTATGGCTACTCCTTGCAGCTATTTCAAGTAATAACATGAAAGTGATTCTTATTACAAAAGCCTCTCCTCCTTTCTCTCCATTGTCCCTAGAAGAACCTGAAATCTATTTTCAGTGCAATCTATTCAATTTATACTACCCTGTTTATGTGAATTTACATATGATCACCTGGCTGTTTTCTTCATTACTTAAAAGAATATTAAAACTTCCAGTTAAAACAAAACAAACAAACAAACAAAAACCAACAAAATGACGTACTTTTAAACTGAATACTGGAAAACCAAGATGGTAATAATTTGACTACATCACCCTGACAACAGTGCTCTTATTTTCACAGGTGTGTAGTGATAACAGTACATGAGAGTTTAGCAAAACATTGCATTAACTGCTCTACAAGCAGCAAAACTACAGGCAAAGCAACAGGGCTACCAATAACCTTCTGATAGCACCTATTTTTATTGAAGACCATTGACTTCTATACCTCGACTTCCAAAATTACACCTCAACAAGACAAATCCTGAGTCAGTCTTTAAGAGTTAAATATATATGGACACTGATGTATTGCTCTTGGCTCTGTTTCAGACAAAGATAAGCTACTTTCTCCTTGGCAGACTGACTTTGTCTACAGCCTGTTTCCCACCACTGATCTCCGGTAAGTGACAAGAAGTCACAGGGAACACTCTGTTTCACCTATGGCTTTCACAAGCAGAAATGATGAGGTAAAATCACTGCTATCAAGGATATATGCGACTCTGGAGCCAGACTGCACTGGTTGCTGAAGAAGATGGTTTGCAGCCTGGGGGTCCATGACCTGCAGCAGCACAGGTGCTGCCAGGCTCAAGCCATGGGGTTTGGCAGGGTCAGTAGAAACAGAAAGGCATCATGAAGATGGAGAAGCATGATGTCCATGACTCACTTTGCTGTACAACAAATACGGCAAATGCATTTTTCTTACCTACAGTAATGGCCAAACACTGCTCTGTTCAGTTCTGGTGACCAGGCTTTACAATAAAAGATGCTGAATTTGGGAAGTGATTATCTGTAATCTGGAAATCATGCCTTGCAATGAAACACTAAATGGAAGAGAGTCTTTCCAGAAGGTTTGGGGTAACTTAACCTTGTCTCTCCAGATAATATCCTGTAGTTAGCTACAAGAGGTCATTACCATTGTCAACAAGCTCTTTTATCTAGTAGTGCAAGCATTTAACAAAATCAGGTGGCTGTAATCTGAATGCAGTAGTATTCAGACTGGAAAAGTACAAGTAAATTTTACCACTCATGGCAACTATTACAGGACAGATATGAAATGAACAACTAACTTTAACCATACTAAGTTTTCTTTCCTATTTCTTGGTGTAGTCCCATAAAGGTAGGCCATCCATGACACCACTATTTTGAAGTCAGTAACAAAAGGTCAGCCAGCCACCAAAGTGTCTGATCCCAAATGTGATAGTATGATTCTTGCCCTTCAAAAGAAGTTTCTGAAGCCCAGTTACCACTCTGTATTACTAGCTACAACCATAGCAGTTATGACTAAGTTAACACTAGTGCAAAATGACATATAAAATGACTCTTGACTTGTTCTGACACATTTACGAGCTATAACTGAGTAGGAAGCATAAAATACTTAACATTTCAAAAGTTTAAGGATGTAATAATGATTTAGTTTAACTGATGTTTGAAACATTTATTTACAAAATAGTGAAGTAAAATTGAAGCAAAAAAAATGTATCTAGTAACAGTTATGTTTGGTCAATATTTCTCTTCATCCTTTACCTAGTTTTGGAATTAGGCATTGCTGTGTGCATATCGTAAGAGTAACATTGACATTTAAATTATCTCCCTAAAAGGTCAGATAAAATTTGCTCAAATAAGACAATAGCTATGCCTTTGAAAAATCAGATGTCATCTAACACTACACTGCCCATGAGCACTCTGTTTGACCCCCAGGACTTCACTGTCATGCTGTGTAAATTGTGCATTAGTTTTATTTTTTCTATTTATCACAGAAGCCTGTTCATTTATCTCCATGTACGAGAGATTTCATTTGCTAATAGCTACTTGGGTGCATGCTGCAGTTAAACAACTGTGACCAAAATATAAATCAACTAACATTAATTCTAAATACTCTGCAGTCCATCCTTTGCCATTTTTACCTGAATGGCAAATTTTACTTCTGCAATTAAACACTGGGATACAAAATTTGAAAGGCTCTTCCAGGTCATCACTTCTGAAACCCTCAGACTGGTTGGCTGTTTCCAAGCTAAATTTATCTTTACTGCACTTATGTAAGTGCCAGATTTGTCCTTTTCTTCCTCTCCTGAGTCTGGTTCCTGCAGTACTTCTGAAGAGATATCTCCTCTCAGCATCCGTTTTATTATGCTAAGCAAGCCAAGTTCCCTTGGCCCTCAGTAAGAAATGTCCTCTTTTGCCCAGCTGTCCTGTAGCTGTTCCCCAAACAGCCCAAGAAAGATGTGGTTGTTCCCTACTACGGTGACCAAAACTGTACAGAGTAGTCCAGAAAAGATGCAACTATTGCCTCATAAATCCTATGACTAGTACACCCAGAAATGTTATTCTCCCCTCTTTGCTAACCAGTGAGATGACATTTAACAGCAAATGTTTTTCTTATTAATGTCTACATGAATGACCGCTGCTCTTTTTGGGCTGTCACATTTCACTGCAAATCAACTCTCCTGTGCTCAAGGTCACACAGTTCTCCTATATGATACTCCTATTTTCCCATTCATGAGCAATGCGCTTCAGCTCTGTGTGTGCTGCAAAAGCCATTAAAATGTTACTCTGACAGGTTGCGCTCTGGTTCCTACAAAAACCCGAAAATAAAACTGATCATTAGACCAGCCCTTTGGAAACCCCCATTAACAAGCACTCTCTGGCTGGATACTCACTTTCACATTACAGCACACTGTCTCCCCTTTGACTGCCTCATGGCTCTTTTATTAATGGCCGTCTCTTCCAGCATGATGGTTTCCTGTGTGGCACTAGGTGAGATGCCCCTCTGAAGTCCAATTAGATTTGCTACACAGCATTTCCTTCCTCTCTAGACTATCCTCCAGTCTGGCATGAGCTACTTTGATAAACAGATGTGATTTTTTTTTCTAGTTTCACGTATCTTTCACCACCTTTTCTGCTGACAAGTGCCCAGTGAGATTTCTAGGTCAGACTAATGAGCACACAGTTGGCCTGGCCACTCTCTGCCACTGATATTATAGATTGCCACTGCATTCACCATTTCCATGTGAGACCTGTCCCACTTTACCTCTATCCAGGAATGCAAGTCAGGGGTATTAAGCTCAGACTGCAGCTGCTCCCTTCAGATTGTTACAAAAGGACACCTGCTTTCAGCAGTGACTCTTCATGCCTTATGGCCTGCAGTGCCCATCTCTTTGCAATGACAGTGGAGGGTGCTGAAGGCAGTCAAGCTCCTTGCTGACCTTGGTTCATTGTCTAACCACAGCTGGGCCACAGTGCTGGCCCATTTTGCAAAGCTGGTTGCCCTATGATGCCCCATGCTGGTTCTGCCAGAGCAGTGGGGAACAGACATCAAGAGGGCTCCTAGTCAGTGAGATGCTGCACATCAAAATGTTGTCAGGGTACTGCCAGGTGGAAAAGTGCTTGGGAGGAGTGACCCCAGGAGCCAAAAACTCACTCCCAGGTGAAAGTCTCGTGCCCTTGAGAGGACTTTGATGAACTTCTGTCACACTGACTGACAGGTTTTTGGAAGCAGCCTCTGTGGTAATAGGTGAATCTGCCCTGAGCAAATCTGAAAAAGCTGACTCTTCACTTGCCCAGAAGTGTCCAGGTGGGCAAAAAATTCTTTCAGAGTTAACAGAAGGCAGTGACAGCTGGTTATTTCAGGTCCTCCTTCTTGGTGTGACTCACACCAAATGGGAATGTACTGAGAGGGCCCAGCACTAGGGGTAGAAGGAAAAATATTAATGAAAGAATACCTAATAGGAGATAACTATTAATTTTCTGTCTTCCTTCCACTAGGATTTCTACATGATTTTTATAGATTTGACCATGGTCTATAATCAGTGGAAAATAAAAATTAACAAACATAGCCTAATTTCATTTAATATTCTAAGTTTTCTGCTGTTTTACTAGGAGAATCTGCTAAGTGCTCTGACATGCATGCTCACATTTTCAGATGTGATTTTGAAGAAACATGGGAGGAATAACAATAATAATGAAAAACTTTACTGGAGTTAAGCAAATTTAATTCCAAAGCCGAGGACACAATGTAAAAAGGTACCAGTAAGGGACATTAGCTGTCCTAGCAGCAATCCCAGCCTATTGATTTTTGTGAAGGATCTATTTGTTTTTGAGTTCTCTCCCACTGGACGCTGTTTAATTCTGCAGCAAGCATGTGTTACATTTCACAGATAATGCAAAGCAAAACAATTTGTTCACCATTCTGCTTTGACTGGAAGGCATATGGTTTTCTAGGACAATAAAAAAAGGACTGTTTTACAAAATATCTAAGATGATGACAATAATCATAAAAATGGCAAGAATAAATAACCTCTGAAGAATGAAAGAACTATTTTCTCTTAACTTTTCCAGGTTTTCGATGGGATCAAAACCAGTTGATTTATTGCAAACAGCATGTGATACTGCTTATGGGGAATTTCTTTTAACTTGAATTTCATTAAACAGCTAGATTAAGGAAAAAAAAATTCCAAACAGTATTCAGACTGGACTTCCAGCCCTATAAATGCTATTAATTTGCTATTAAATCTAAATACAAGCACCTTAGGAACAGTCACACTTCTCATTTCTCTTACACATTATACTTAAAAATATAAATTATAAGTATCCCTATGAATGAAGACTAGGTATAAAAAAAACTCCTTACATTTGTCCAATTTATGTGAACAATCTGACTAAACCATGTTATTGGTTTTGGAACTAACTTGCCAAAAGGCAGGTTGGGAAATCCTTCTAAACACCAAACAGAGACTATGATCTCAGGACCAGGAAGCTTTGTACTGGGTCAGAATTAGTGTGTGATACATCTCATTTACATTCTGACTAAATACAAGCAGAATCAAATAGACTAAAGATGGCTGTAGAATGATAATAGGCTAATTATTTTTCAAACAATGAAAATCAAGAAAAAGGTTTATTTCAGTTTTATACTAATGACCTGGAAAATGTCACAGAGGTTGCAGCTGATAAAAAAAAAAAAAAAAAAAAAAGCCAAGTTGCAAACACCATTTAATACAAAGAAATATGCTGGGACTACTAGAGGTCAGGAGAGGCAGGAAAGAAAAATAAGCTTCTGTTTTGAATGTAAATGGAAAGGTACAACCCATGAACTCTATTTGATGGCACACATGGACTCAGAAAGGAACTCATGCCAAAAGCCTGGGCTCAGCAAGAAAGAAAACATGAAACTAATCTGCAGTGTGACATGGTGGCACAACATGCAAGGTGACTTATGCCTGCGCACACAGAGATCTACTCCAGGGCACAGGGAGATGCTCTCCCCATACTAAGGGGATACCACACTACCATAAACCACCACAAGGATACCACACCACCACAAATCACCACCTCCGAGGAGACCATGGACAGAGGTGGGGCCTCATCTTTATGTCTTCACCACCTTCCCATAGGTTCAGGACAGTGTTGTGCTCAGAAGAGAGCAAGGTCAGTTGGTGCAAGTGGCTTTTCTGGAAACCAAAGATGAGTAGTCTCCAGAAAACAGGCACAGTCAGTTTTAACCTACTTGGGTGTTACATCAGTATCAATAAACACTCCAGGAGTAACTTCATACCCAATCTATGAAGATCCCGAGGTTGCACCAAACCCACGCCATCCTGGCCTCACAGTGCTGGTCTGAAACAGGTCAGGTTTTTAGGCCACCCACCTCCATCAGCAATGCAGGTTTATGGGGATAAAACAGCAGGAGAGAACTAACTCTTGCACCCTCTGGCAGAAAGACTTTGTTCTGTAGTTTAAAAGCTCTCAAGTCTTTCCTGAACACCAGACAGCAGTTTTAATGAGCCAAATCTACAGTCCATTGGGTTTCTACTGCTGGGTTTACTACAGCCCTCCTGGCCACTTTGTCCATCTTTGCTCAGGATGACAAACCTTCCTGGACATCTCCAGAAGACCAGCAGCCGTGCAATCCTCCAGATTTCAGCTGCTGGCACCACAAGCATTTCCTCTGCTTTTAATCTATTTCTTAATGCACCTGGAAAATATACCTGAACCAGCACCAAGCTAGCAATGCCAGCACACAAAGTTGCTGCTGTGGTGGGAAAGCAGAGTGTTTATTTTCACATATTTCTGATGGAGATGTATTACATATATGGGGAGCAGGGTGTCCTATTTTCTGCTGCCTTATATTATCTGTCCTGACTGGGTGGTTTTTGTTTTGTTTTGTTTTCACCTTCAGAGCTTAATAACGTATTTCTTTCTGTATAAACTTATGTGTATGCAGAAAAGTGGTGTTAAGTCCTGAATAATAACATGACTGATATAACCAGGCTCTTCACTAACCATAAGCATAAGGTAAGAACTTAAGATGTTGTGTTCACCATGCCTGTCTAGAGGACAGGCAGCTTAGAGTTAATACAGTCATGTAGTACAATGGACATTTTTAAATAAGAATCTTTTTTCCATGAAGGTGCAAAAGTTTCACCTCATCAATAAAACAGCAATTGATTTGTTTGGTTTAGGTACCATATTACACATACTACACAATATTCCCCATTTCTGTTCACTTCTAGAGGAAGCAGTGTTCAGCAGACTACTTCCATCACTAGTAGCCTTTTCAGCATGCCACACAAACCACATGGAGCAGTCAAACTACCTGTCTTCATATGTGCAGGTTCTTTCAAGTATTTTCTTGTTTCAAGTTTATTGGCCAGACCTTAGTGTGAGATAAATTTCTGTGCCCCAAGGGTGGCTGTTTTACCCTGCCTTACAGCAGCTGAAAAATTAACCTCATTCTTTCTAAGACATTTCCTCAAGTTTAAGGGTTTGTTTGTTCTTTTTATTATTTTTCTGAAAGATAAGATTCTCTTTTAAAATTACCCATAAGTCTGCAAACATTGAACCCCAGGGCTCAATGCCATTAACCCCAAATGCTATTAACTTTGTCACTCACTGCCCTGCCAAGCAGTGATGAGAAAATGAAAGAAAAGACTGACCTCCATGTAAGAACTTTTGTTCTCTAACAGTAAATAAAGTGAGGAGGAGATTGATCAGATAGATAGGGTATGACTCATGTCCTAGGACATAACTATTACCCTGCAAAACAAAGTGGCCACAACAAACTGCAGATTAGAAACATCCCAAGGCCTGTGCTGGCCCCAAAGTAGCCGTGCTAAAAATGTGAGAATGCAAACAAGCTTGTGCCTATGCTTTGGCTCACATCCAGCCTGTTTAATAGTCTTTACTGACAATTGGGGAAACACAGAGTTCTATTAGAGGGTGTGATACTGCAAGAGCTTGTACATATGCTTCGTTATATGACTGAAGGTTGGGCAACAATGGTGCCTAGACTCAAAAACACGCAATGACACAACCCAGTGCCTAATTCTTTCAGTTTAAGGTAAATTTTCACTACAGAGTATTTTTTATGACACATCACCTAAGAAATATATTGGGACACAAATATTGATTAAAAGGAAACATTTTTATAGCTGTCAAGTTCAAAAATATTATTTAAATAAAGGCTTCTACAACTTAAGAAAAGAAGAGGACCTGGAAAATAAGTTTTGCTTGCCACAAAACATAAATTTGTACAATTAAAATATTTCCCCAACAAAAACTATTAAAATGAAAAAAACCCTGTTGTTAAAGGTCATAGAAATACTGGATGTTATTAGGTTCTCCTGAAAATGATGTGATGACAGGAGACACAAATTACACAGATCTAAAAATTATTTTTATCTTCCAGTGCTGAAGACAACTTGCAAAATCTCACTCTCTGTAGTTACAGGCTCAGACCTTCTCTAAGTATTGACTGGTCATCACGCTGACAATTGAGGAAAACAGAACTGCATTTTTCTTGGTATTACAAGAGACTGGAAATGTGATAGATCTTTTGCTTTGGCATGCCAAGTATGTTCAAATTTAGTTCAGCATGGAGAGAAATTTCTGGGCTAAAAACCAGAGAGGGTGTTGTAGGCAAAGGATTGTAGTAACAACCCAGGCACCGGGTTTGAGTTGTTCAGTTCAGCAGCAGAAAGCTCAGCACCAGTAACAGTAACAGCCTACAAGCACAACAGTTTCTCCAGCATGGAGGCAGGACCTTCTCTGATGACCTGTGCCTGGAACTGCAGAGTCAAAATAGGACTAAGAAATGTTAAAAGCAAGTCTAGAGATTCCAAGATCTCCAATTATGATGCAGCCCAAGCAGGGGTAAGGGATGAGAATAGCTACCAGCCTTCTCCCCCCCACCAAACAAGTTGCAAATGGCTTGGAAAGGTCTGAAGCTGATTTTTGCTGTTTCATCTTCCCGATTTGGAATCTGGGACTTCTGTTCTCCATTCTGTAATCACACAATTTCTTTAACTAGAGAGGCCCCAGGTAAGTCTGGCAGGCAGAGAAAAAGAAAGCATCCAAATAAAAGAGCATAGCACAAAAACCCCTTTGTTCATCAGTCTCAGTTTGGCCATGCAGCCCACCCTCTGGCACAGTGATCCAGACTGCAAGCAGGAACAGCACAGCATGCCTCTGTAGCATCTTTTAGAAGATAAGCTTGGGGAATTTTATAAAGACTCATTGTGCCTGTCTTTGAGTTGGGAAGACCTAAGCCTGTGAGAAGGTGTCACGGCAAGCAGTAGTGGAGCCAGGCCCAGACCCACAGCTGGAAGGCCAGCACTCTCCCCGAGGTCGTGATGCTGTGTCCAAACCTGCAGGCAACACAACACTAGGGACAGCCATCTTCACTGAGGACATGGAAAACCCACAAATTTTATCACAATCCATCAAGGAGAAGTTCACCCTGGAAAAATGCAACCTAATGTGTTTCTAAATTACATGCTGAGTGAAAGGAGGAACGTAGGAAACTTGGGAGCTCAATGACAGACTAAGCTGACAGAGGAAAACATGCTAAAAGACACATTCCCAGTGTCAGGACAGCAAAGCTGCCCACTACCATATAGACCTGCCTAATCAGGGTACTGTGGCAAGTGACACACACACACACACAGGATCACACACACAGGATGTCAGGGTTTGGAAGGGACCTTGGTGATCTTTGAGTCCAACCACCCCATTAGAGCAGGATCATACAATCTAGCACAGGTCACAAAGGAACACATCCAGGCGGGGTTTGAAAATCTCCAGAGAAGGAG
>JANIJG010017348.1:74607-115817 GCA_024611175.1 Megaceryle torquata
CCTCCATTGGACTCTCTTGAGCAGATCCCTGTCTCTCTTGAACTGGGGAGCCCAGAACTGGACGCAATACTCCAGGTACTTTGTCCATAATACAGCCCTGGCAGTGCTTAACCTACCAGCTTCACCTCCCTTCGCTACCACAGAGACATTGTAAAGAACTGGGAAAATCTGTGAGATTTTTGAAAAGAACATCAAAAAATCTGAGGGGACTGGACAGCCTTAATTTTTGGGCAAGATTAAAAGCATCATATGGCATCGCTACTTGACAAAGCAATAAGCAAAGAAGTGTGAGAGCGCTTTGCAAATGTATGAAGGAGACAGACACCCACGACATATAGAACAGACTTCTTCATCATAAATTAGGACAGAATATAATTGCGGGAAATGGTATGGCATTAAAAAAATTAAAACTGTCTTTCCTGCAGTGATTTATTAGTCTGTGGTTTAATCTCCTGAGACGTAGGTTTGTATGCTTGTTATATTTAAAAATGATACTAGACGAATAACCAACAAATGAATTTACAATTTATAAAATTCTTGTTCTTAAAGAAAAATGGGCTGAATGATCTCACATCTTTAAATTACCAGATTCTAGGTTTGGCTGCATTACACATTACTGAACAAAAGAAAGCCTACAACCCCCCTAAATTTAGATTCTGAAATCCTAAAACAATCAATACCATTTGAACTGTAAGCAGTTACAGCTGTTGCTGCAAACAAGGGAAAGATTTATTCTGTAGGCAATTAAATACGCATTACACACAATGCATTGTTTTCCCCAACTTGCCAAAAATAACAAACACATTGAACAGTGCTAAGGCTGAAACAGACCCTGCAACCCAAACTTGGGCTAGAACAATACAAGAGCAGGACTGTGCTGCCAGGCTTTGTAAGATAACATTGACACAAAGTCAAATAAATAGTATTGCTGGAATATAAAAGATGAAGTTGAGCTTAGGAGCCCACCTCTCCACAAGACTATGAAGACACACAATTCTTGTTTCAATTTAAAAGACAACTTGCAACCAACACTTGCTATGATGGGTTTTCACAAGTTCCTCGGTGCAGGTTGTAGGTCTAGCATGTTTCAATTCACAAGTCACTTCCTCTGGAAGTCTGTTAGAAGAAAATTCTGAAAGGAAACTAACTTCCTACTCTTCTCCAACACAGCAGGCATACATTAAAGGTAAGCTACACCTTCAGCTTTTGTGGAAAATTTAGAGCAGAGGCTGCTCAACAGGAAAAAGGCCTCTTGTGGCCATGGTGATAGGAGGGACCAGTCTTGACACACTAATGCACCAGGAGTTAATTAACACCACTTTGCAACACTGTAATACAACCTTAGTGCCTAATTAACCTTTTAACAGTATCAAACATGGCATCTTTGTTCTCCCTACAAATCTGTAATCTTTAACTAGATTTCTATAAATCATCTTCCAGAGTTACCAAACCAAAATAAAAGTTATCATTTCAAATGCTAACATTCTTCAACTGTTGCTAAAGTCGAATTAAAAAACAGAATATGGATTTAAACTTAGGTAAGAATGGTTGAATTGAATCTTCCTCTTTCATGTAGACACAGAGAGGTCCACACATCTACCAGCAGCACTGATGGGGTGTTTGTGACACATCCAGTTTGCTACTGTATTTCCCATCTCTTCTGCTGATGCTCTCCTAATGGTCAACTTTAAGCAGACAAATTAGTTCTTCCCATGCCTTCTAACAGGACCTGTATTCGGATTGATATTGGTCTGTCCCTATTGTCCTAAAATATAACGTCCAAGCTATTGATATTTTCTTATTGACTACACAGACATGGGAAGCAAAGTCAAGGAACAGGATGGCCTGTGCCCTCTCCCAGGTTATGCTCATTACAGCACAGAAAATGTATACCTTCATTTCATGCATTACATTTTTCAGTGCTGGATCCATCCTAACTTTCTGCTACCTATACATATTTAATGTTAAGTAACAATAGTGCGTTATGGTTACCCTGAAAAAGCTGTCCAACATATGTGGTAAGTAGCACTACTGATTTAAGACTGGCAAGCTCTAAAAGCCTGAAATAATAAATCCTTTTTAAAACTAATTGATTTGCCCAGAGTAGTTTTAATACAAAAATATCTTGAATAACATCCATCCATTTTTTAACCAACACTTATTCACAAGATTTCCAGACTGTTAGGAATCATTGATTTATTTCTCTAATTATAAATGGTTACTTCAGATTTTTCCAACAAGTTTGGGCATAGGTTTCTTTTCTTACTTGTCCAATTAAACAGCTTTTGTAGTGTACTCTGTATTTTATTTAGAAGAGATAGGTTGATCATAACTGACATTTGAAGAACAGGGAACATATTAGCTTACATATAGATTTTTTTTATGTATTCAGCTATTTTAGGACTAGAAATTGATTATGAATCTGGAAGAAGCAGCATGGACATGCAAGCTGAAGTTGCAGACAACTCACCATAAATCTTCACCTGTGTCCTCAAGATCATGAACAATTGCTATGAGACTGGGGTTCACTTCATTCATTGAATTAAAAAAATATAGTCACCATTCTGCCATTATCACACACTTCCCAATAAGTGCAACATGCCTGTGACCCTTATCTGCTATTATTATGTTAGGTAGTTGTTTGATCTCATTACTATTATTGCTACATGCTTCTTTGTGGGATTGAATGCACCCTCGGCAAGTTTGCAGATTACATCAATCTGAGTGGTGTGGTTGACACACCTGAGGGATGGGATGCCATACAGAGGGAACTGGACAAGCTTCAGAAGTGGGCCTGTGTGAACCTCCTGAAGTTCAACAAGGCCAAGTATAAGGTCCTGCACCTGGGTCTGTGCAATCCTTGGCATGAATACAGTCTGACAGATGATGTGATTAAGAGCAGCCCTGCAGAGAGGGACTTGGGGGTACTGGTGTATGAAAAGCTGGACGTAAACTGGCAATGTGCTCTTGCAGCCCAGAAAACCAACCATATCCTGAGCTGCATCAAAAGAAGCATCACCGGTATGTTGAGGGAGGTGATTCTGGTGCTCTGCTCTATTCTGGTGAAACTACACTTGGAGGACTGTGTCCAGGTTTGGAGCCCTCACCACAAGAAGGACATGCACCTCTTGGAGTGGGTCCAGAGCAGGGTCATGAAGATGATCAGAGGGCTGGAACACCCCTCCTATGAAAAAAGGCTGAGAGAGTTTGGGTTGTTCAGCCTGGAGAAAAGAAGGTTCTGAAGACACCTTATTGCGGACTTTCAGTACTTAAAGGGGGCCTATAAGAAAGATGTAGACAGTCTTTTTAGCAGAACCTGTTGTGACAGGACAAGTTGTAATGGTTTTAAAATAAAGGAGAGTAGATTTATGCTAGATATAGGAATAAATGTTTTACTATGAGGGAGGTGAAACACTGACACAGGGTGGTAGAAGCCCCATCCCTGAAAACATTCAAGGTCAGGTTGGATGGGGCTCTGAGAAGCCTGATGTGTTAAAGATGTCCCTGCTCACTGCAGAGTGGGGATAGAGTAGATGACCCATAAACTTTGATTCTATGATCCTTGGAATTTGCACCTTCCAATTTGCTGCTGCTGTATTTTGCCAGAAATCGTGTTGATGTTTTTTGAGCTTCTACGAAGAATAAACTGTGACTTTGTCCAACACGGGTAACCCTCTTGTACTGAACATGATGGTCTTCTTCTGGTTTTGTTTTTTTTAATCTCTTAACTTACCTTGGAAAAGTAGGAATTTCCTCTGGGTCACTGACTTCCTCAGGAATTCTTAAAAAGGTAAGTACTGCCAGCAGGAAATGAACAATGCCTCTAAGTCTTGTGTGAGTCAACTCTTTGGGACAGGATACTGGATTTGAAAATAACACGCCTGTTTATAAACTCCTTTGAAGAGGTAAAGCACTTTATTTTCATGTCCTTGGCTACCGCCATGAGTTTGGTGAATTCTCAAGCAGTGCGTAACACACTTCTGTATTAAAGAAGTAGTGTTTTCACCAGGAACTGGACATCAACAGAGCTGCGGATATGTTAAGACAGATTGATGACAATGTCCTGAAAAGGAGCCACACTTTAACTGAGCTGTCAACAGATCAGGGACAGAGGAGGACAAATGGCCAGTTCTCTTCCATGCTGTTCAAACAACAAAACTGCCAGGCACACATGCTTGCAGCTGGGAAAACATGGACACTATAATGTCTATTTTCCTTTCTGATTAAAATGATTGTTTTATCAGTTGAAGTTTGACAGCTTCCAGAGGCTTCTATGTGCTTACTGGGTCTTGCTGCCTCTGGTTTTGGTATCTTGCTTCCCAGAAGGTCTTTGTTTCCCTGGCCATAACTCAGTTTCTCACCCATGCTCCTGGCAGACTCGTTTCACATTTGAAACACCTCTAAACCCAGCCCTACTGCTCCTCAAGTCCACAGTCAGAGGTTTTGCCAGAACAGGCTGATGTACTGAAATGGCCCTACTTCTGCACTGCTTTCTACCCAATCCTCACCTGCACTCCCTCCTCTCCAAGACCCAGTCCTTCCTATTTCAGGTCCACTGCCTGTTTAAAATTTCCAATTAATTTGTTTCCTTTCCTTCCCAACTATGCCACTGCAACTCTGGTTTACACAAATCCTTCCTTGCCTATATTCCCTTGTTAAAAATGTTTCCTTAGTTGCCGTTCACTCTTCTTCAGTCCAACTGAAACCACTTTCATGTTACTGTAATGAATATGTGATGTGGACATCTTTCTGGTAAAGAGGGAAGGATCCTTCTTCCTCATAATTCATGATGTATTTGGTAAGTTTGATATTATCAGTCACACCCTCCCCGGCCTCTGGCTTTTTTTGTTTTGTTTTGTTTTGTTTTAATTGAAGAATGTTTGCTTGTTTGGGGCTTCTTCTGCCTCTCTCACCATTGCATTTTGGCATTTTATGCTGCCTCCACTCTTTCTGTGGACTTGCCTTTTCTACTGTGTGTGCTTGCCTTACCCACAGTTACTTTTATTTCTGAACTTGAATTATGCTTAACTCTCCTCCCTTGTCTTTGCTGCTGCCATTGTTTCATTGCCACTCCTGGATGGCTGTATTATCAGTCCTTCCCTCTAGTACTTGTAGCATCTTCTGATGCCAAGCTTGTAGGTGATTCCTCTTCTGCCTGAAACTTACTTTTACTCACCACTTTCTTATCAGTGTAATTCTGACTGACAACTGTCTTTAGAAATTAGAACAGAAGACAGGAAGACTCATAATAAAATTTAAAATTCAGAGAGTCACGTAGCAGAAGGACTGAGACCAATCTTTGTGTCTGAGACAATAAGAGTAAATACAGAAGGGGCATCAGACCTTCAGAATACACTTGCCAAGACTATGTGAGACCACAGTCTAGAGAAAAATGGAAGAAGATACAGTCTGGGACAACTGATTGTGAAGTGCTGGGCTAGGTCAGGTCATATCTTTGGCTGCAGCCTCCAGGCTCCCTCTGACTCATATGTTACATTCAGCTGATGGATCTCAGGCTTGAAAACTTTCAAGGCTTTCCACCTGAGGAGATGGAATGAGCAGGACTTAGGAGTTAGGTGCAAAGGTTAGGGGCTTTGGAAGGTATGATAGGATGCTGGAGGGAGAAATAGCTCTAAGTTAGATGAAAATGTTGGAATTAATCTTTTAATTAGGAACTTCAGCTGTCTTTGGAGCAGCCAATACTGCCTGTGCAACTGCTCGTCCAGACATGTCTTCTCAACCCAAGTATACTGTTTCCTTATTGCCAGTTCTGCTTCTTTTTTATCCTTCATTAACTTTTGTTCTGCTCTGAGTTCTGAGCAAACTGGAACATCCATACCTACCACGCTGCTTGGCTTGTCTACCACATCACCTTCCTTTCTTTATCAAACCCTGCTGAAGGACAGGTTAGGTCCTGTGAGATGAATTGAGGCTTGCTGGATTCTTAGGAACCTTCATTAAATGGAAAGCATTCCTCTTCCCCATATAGAATTACTCTGAGACACTCCATGTCTCAAGAGGCATTGAGGCACAATCTTTTTTAACATGCTGTCATTGTATGTTGCTTTTTAAAACATTATAATAGCTTTCAAAGTAAAAAAAAAAAAATAAAAAAATTGTGCATAATCTCTTAACTCCTCTGCTTATGTAAAGTTGGGGAAGGAATGTTAAAGATTTTGAGTAAGTTTTATCTAACTAGAAAGAACTTAATTACTTCTCTCCTGAAAGATGAGCGTCTGGGAGATAATTTTATGAGGTTGCCTTGAGCAAAACCACAAAAAATAGTTTTCTGCCAGAACTTAAAAAAATACACATTTCATCATACAGATTGTTGTGAGTTTTGCACAAGGGTTGTATTTATTAAAAATTGCTCTCTAGCACAGACAGGCAAACAAAACTGAAATCAGAGAAAGAGTATCAGAACAACTGATAAAGCTTCCACGTGTAAATTCTTGCTTCTTCATCGTGAGACCTATTTCATGTTCAAGCACTTTATTAAACAAGACATTTCCCCCCCATATCAGTCCTCTCCTTTTGTACCCCCAGCGATTTACTGGGATTCCTTCTGTGGATTAACTAAAAGTAGGGAAGGTATTCATGCACCACTATCACGCCTGTTGTCATATGAGATATATTATATGGGTTTTCGGGCAGAATATTTTGTCTTGGAGACAGAAATGAAATGTCTACTCTGTGAAAGAAGTGACAAGCTAAGCCAGAAACACAGCAGCAAAGACACATCTAGCTTCCAGGCTGGATTCAGCTCTGTGGCTGGTGATAAAGAATTATACATCCTTTATAGTTTTTAAGAATCTGTATTCACACTAGTGACTCAATCTTTTTGTGATCATGTTAACTCTTAAAAGGGAGTTTATTTACAGGCTGATTTTAAAAACCCTCAGCCTGGTGCTGCACTACTTGTGCAAACAAATCCGGTGAAATACAGGGAGCCTGCTGCTTAATTCAGAGCAACTGTCTGTGAGTGCAAGTATCAGAACCAGGTTCTTTTTCTGCCCATTTTAATTTTTGGATTGTGCTTTGAATTTTTGTTTTCTTCTTGTGAGCTTAACAAGCAAGTACCAAAGGGTTTAAGTTTAGTACTCAAACTAACTTTCACATCTTTTTTTTGCATGGGAAAGTAATAAAATTGTATTAGATTTATTGTGGTTTCTTACCCTACTTTGTGACCAATGCTCTTTTTCTGATCATATGAGTGGTAACCTATATCCTGGGTGTTTAGCAGAAAGGATCTTCTCTGTAAAATTCCACATGAAGGATCAAACCCCAATGTTCCTCC
Organism: Megaceryle torquata; assembly: GCA_024611175.1. NCBI lineage: Eukaryota > Metazoa > Chordata > Aves > Coraciiformes > Cerylidae > Megaceryle > Megaceryle torquata. The sequence continues at coordinate 81,905 of JANIJG010017348.1, forward strand.
CACTCCATTTCATTAATTTCTTTACAGCTTCTTCATTCAAAAAATGTCATTACAAAAAAGAAAAAATTAATCATGACCTAACACATCGTTAGACATTTTGACAGATAGGTTTATCCTGGGACAAATGCACTTATGTTCTCCTGTTTAGCACCACTGATGTCCATCACTTTTGGTTTAAAATTTCCACATAAGTAAAGACTATTTTTAACATCATGTGATGTTTCATAGTCATGTATTATATTTTAAAGAAAAGAAACGTAAAAGGACATATGTATGTATGTATATGCAAAAAGATGTATATGTAAATACATACTTTTAAAAACCTTACATCTTTGTATATATGCATATTTGCACATAGACATATACGTATGTTCATAACTTTTTTGTAGCCCTTGTTTTCAATCACGATTTTAGTCAAAGTTCCAAAATATGGATTTCATTAAGGATTAATGAAACAATTAGTAAGGCAATAACAATTTACTGTTATAAACATAAAACAAGTATGTGCCTTTTACAATAAGCTTAAAATAATGTTTTTAATTAAAAAATGCAATATAACATTTTCTAGTTGTCTCATTCAAATGGAATTAGATGCAGAATTGGGAATTTTAATTCAAAACATTCACCTTTACTGTTGGAACACATTCCTGAACAAGTTCCTAGATTATCTTAGAAAATGTCCATGCTAATGTGTTTGTAAAACACAGGGTCCAGTCTTGTTAACATTTCCTTCTAGAATTAGGATACTGGAAGAATTTAACTTCAGAAGGAAAAAGGGAATTGTATAAAATTACTTCAATCAAGAAAAGATTATTTCCATGTGTAGCAGTGTAATTTAATTTACATTCCTACATCTCAAAATAATTGAAGCAGTATTTTTAGTAATTACTGAATACTTACTTGAAACATGCAAGATGCCTCAGTTGAGGTAACTGCCCTGCAAGCAGCACTGGAATGAAATTTTACATTTTGGCAACATGGAATATTCACATCACCTACTTCAAGGTGTACAACCCAGAGGCCTTTCTCATGACAGTGCCTTCTTCCCCTCTAGCAACTGTGTAAGTAACCCAAGATAACTTATATTCCTCTGTATCACACATTTCTACAGTATTTGTTGTGAAAAAACGTATCCTTAGAGGAAGAAATTACATAATGTGTGAGGAAAAAACTCACTGAAATGCCTCAGTGCCTTCTATACTGCAAATTAATGTTTCTAAGGCAACTCAATCAAGAAAGGAAAAAAAAAAGTTGGAGAAATAAGTGATAATGGCAGGGAGGAATTTCAAACAAATCTGTAGCTAAGTGAGGCTCATGTCTAACAGCTGTCCACGGCTTGCTCTAAGACCATTTTTGCTCTAGGTCTGTGAAGCTTGAAGGAAAAGACAATTTTAAAGAGGTTCAAGGGAGACATTTCTCTGTGTGCATACCCAGGCTAAGCCAACAAACTGCACAGGTATAGCTGGGGGACTTTGTGAAGTGTCTGCAGTCACCAGTGACCAGCTGCGCATACTTACCATTGCAGACAGCACAGAGTAGGAGTGACATTTTCCAGCCACATTAAGACACTCAACTCTGGATAAGCCGTGGGGCACACTCAACTCACCAATAAGCTCCTGGAGTCATGTCCACCCTGAGCTCCCACCCCAGGGAGTCCTATGGTTTCATGGGGAAAGAGTGGATCAGAGACATGAAATAGGCAGCAGCATGCTGGATCTGCCCCTTTCCTCCAAAACCACCCTCACTGTTCCCGCCTCCAGCATTCTTAGTCCCTCAGACCCACAGTGGGGAGGGCAGAGGCAGAGATGCCAAGAGGCAGAGGACATGGGGAGAGGAGAAGGAATAAGGTGGCAGGAGCTAGTCTGACCAAGCACAAGTTACTAAATGCTGCATTTAGATGGTCAGACTTTATTTCACAGATCTGGTCCCTTGCCCATTGCCCCTTATCTTATATTGGGATGGTTAATTACTCCCACATATCTGTATGGACTTGTATTTTTTTCAGTCAGATTTTCCAGTCACTTTGAATTCTAATCTCACCATCCTGAGTGAATGAGCCCCTTCATCTTACATAGGTTGCAACTGCTTACTTTGCATGCTTTGTTTTACAAGGGCAAATGTGATTTTCATGGATACAAGTCTAATTTGTGTCTTCTCTAGAAAAATAATCCTGTTTTGTTTCTCTAAATGGTACTGAAATGTGAAGTTAATGCAAAAACACAAGTGATAATGAAGTGCATTTCTGCTAAGCTCTGTGGTGCCTCATTCGTGCCTCATGCAGAGTGCTGAACTAAGTAAAAACTTGATCTGCATCAAATGAAGTGAACTTAGCTGACTTCCTTGAAGATTCATAAATAGAAGGCCAGAGAGCGAGGCTGTGAGGCTGTTTGGCTGCATGCATAAAGGGGAGAAATTCACCCAGCACTACACTTGGGAGATGCAGCTAATGAGTAAACTCAAGTGAACTCTCCAAGCCGATTGCTTCAATTTTCTCTAAAAAATTATCAATCGGGGTATGTTATATAAGTAAACAACTGCCACAAAGATCTAAAATCCAAACATAATTAAAGACAAGGGAGTTAACAAGTTGCCTGTATCTTGTGAACTATTTTCCAAGAAAGCCCCAGAAGTAGCCTTATTTTGGAGAAGGTTACAAAGAAAAGGAAAAACAGCGATGTAATGGTCTTAGATTTAATCTGATACAACATACCATATGTTTTTGTATGCTTCAGTAATGCTCCCTGGTTTGCCACCTAGAAACGCACAATGAGTTCAACCTTCAGGGGTCAGCAGTGCTCAGCATATCTATGAACTTAGCTCTAAGCGACTGTGGGGACTATCAAGTAAGGGCTGACTCTGCTGAATATTAATCTTGCAGCTTTAGGTTGGGCGGTTTGGCATCTGAAAACGAGTTAAATACATATCATGCCCCATCTCGCAAATGTCACCGGTCACCCATACTTCTCAGAAATAAAATGGTATTTCATTCAGAGGATGCACTTGGAGAGTGTTCTTCTAAATAGATTTACTAGATTGTAAAATTCTCTGCTTACTCATAGTTTTGAAATTAGATAAATACAGTAGCCTTGTTTCAGCTTTCTAATGCAGAGTCCTGTGTGTTATGAGTGATAACATTCATTTTGGAAAGCTTAATACTATCAAACTAGTAGTACAAGGTCTGGTATAAAGTTTGCTAAAATGCCACAGTTTTTGTGGCTGCAATGAAATATGAGCAGTGTAAAGAGTGCCTGCTTCACTGTCTCATTTTTATGCCCATTGGTCTTTCATTTGGTCTATGGACTGTTCTGCCCAGATTTTAGTTTTAGGAGATCACCTTCAAGTTAGAGTAAATTAGAGCTCAGGATTTACTCACAGTGAAATGCTTACTCCACTAGGAGCCCAACAATTTAAATGCAAGGAATCCAACAGTGCTCCTGTCACACCATTAACATTATTGCTATTCCAGGCTTTCTTATTCTTTTTAAATACCAGTGAATTGAATAAAAAGGGAATAAGAAGTGGGATGAATATGAAAATGTAATGATGACAGTATAATAAATAAATGCTTACCATTTCCTGAATGTTTGCAAAATCTGCCTCTTTCAATCTACACTGCACCAAAAGCATTATAATATTAATCAGGACAATATAAAGTAATATATATTTGTATTGAGATCTACTTAGAGCAATGAGCATTCCTGCTCCCTACAGACAAACCCAAAATTTAAAAAAAGGAGTTTTTTCACTCATTGAAACAGTACATGATACACTGCTAATGCCACTGCATGTACAAAGAGGCATGTTTACACACACTTAAAAATACAGCCTGAGCCTTAGCACAATGTCCTGCACATAGAATTTTATTGCATGTAACTCAGCATCATAGCCATAACCCCTCGAGGTATTTTTATTTGATCTCAAATGAACATAAAAAAGGAGTTCATAGAGCAGCCATTTCTTTGCTATTTGTGCAGCATCTGTCAAGTCACTGGCAGTGCAGCCTCAGTGTAGGAAGTGTTAGTGCTTCTGAAACATGTTATTAGTGTAAAACTTGGCCTAGACTTGACTTTATTTTATATTTAATGACAGAATGTCAAAAAATACTTTTATCTCTATTAATCTAGTTGCTGGAATGGAAATACTTTCAGTTAATTAGTGTTTTGATCTAATGCAGTTAGTTATACAATCCAGTCTTCAAGTACTGATGCTCTTTTACCCTACAATCTGTCTCTCACCCATGACACAGCTCAGTGACTTACCACAAGGGAGTAACAAATCTTGAATCCAGGTTTAGCCACAAAGTAGTCATCTGATTTGAAGGTTATCTTTATCTGATTTGTTCTTGACGTTATTCTGGGAGGTACTTCCTTGTGTCCACACCACCGTCCTCGTATAACTGTGCTGGTCTCTGATACATCTTCCACTTCCACAAAGTCATACCTGGGAACCAGTTTAAACGATTAGTTTTTGCTAACTGGTTGAAGAAGATGGTTGCAAATAGACAGGAGCACAGCTGGAGACACAAAGACAACTGTCCTCTGGTCTCCATTGCAAAACATCAGACTTAATATTACAAATGATGCACAAAATGCAACTAAGCTGCAGGCTACTGAATGAATGTTCAAATAGCTGATTTTTGGGCTCCTGGAACATAAGAGACAGCATTTTCTACCACATTAAAATAGCAATGAGAGGAACTTGCATGTGCTTAGTACACAGTAATCATACACATTATGTTTCATGTGGTAGATAAGTAATTTAGAGACCTGCTAAAACATTATTTAAGGAAGGCTGCCCAAGCTGAGCAGCTGCAAGAACCTGTGCACTTTCTGGTGGTCCTGCAGCAGTAGCCACTGGATCCTGCCTCCTGTGTCCTGCCAGAGGGTTTGGAGACAGGCTGCCACCATGCCAGGAGCAAAGGGAGATGTTTTATGGGACCCAGGGCAGTGCATGCAGCTGAGAGGTGCTTTATAGGACTATCTTTCTGGTGACATGGTGCTCCCGCTGGATGGCTTGGAAAGACTCATTTCAAGCTTTCAAGCAGAACAGCGTAGTGGCACTCTGTGTGCTGTGGTGGGGACTCCTCTGTTGTTTGCGTGGGTGCTGTCACCGGGAGAAATACAATGGCACATCTTGCCCTGTGCAAGGTCACACCTTGGCAAGGTATCATGGTGCCCTGAGCCCAAAGAAGGTTCTGCCAGGAGCAGCAGACACTAAACCCCAGGGATGAGAGGACATAGAGACAGCACTCACTGCCACAGCCTGCATATTTGCTAACTTGGGTTATTTATTGAGTTCATTTATTGAGCTGGAGATTAAAGAAGGCAGAGAATAAAGTCCCAAGAAAAACATTTATGGGAAAAACAGTCCCTCAGCCAGAATTAGGCCTCACACATTGTGGCCGACGAGGAAGAGGTGCAGGTTGAGTGCAGGCAACAAGAGATGAGGAGACCTGCCATCCTCGCAATACAATTAAACCTGAAAACTTTGGAGGTCTTTACTGGGAAAGGGTTTTATTATCAAAGCATGTGCTCCCTCCAAAAAGGCAGTTTAAGACTGCTAACTGATTCTTACTAGTAATGTGCTGCTCCTACCCCCGGATTAAAACGCAGCCTCCCTGCCCAGCTGTGGGAGCTGAATAGCTCTGTAAATAACAGACCTGCTTTGCTTTTTCTGCTCAGACCCCATGTGAAAAAATGCAAGTCCTATGTGGCTTGAGAGTATCAACACTGTTGATTTTGTATCACCAACCCCAAATTGCACAGAACAGAAAATAACACATTTGCTGCAACCAAATCACTTAAGTTTGCCCAAACTCTGCTGAAACATGAATTTTTTGTAACACGATGAAGTTTAGTTCCAGACAGACGTAAACTTGTCTTAGGCTCTCTTCAGCATCCTCTGCTCCCAGTCCCCCATGATGATGGATATGGAACCCAGGCAGAACTCTGCATTCCCCACATAACATCTGCCACTGCCCCCCATCAGCATGACAGCCACTGAATGCTTACTGTAACATGATGGGTTTCAGATTTTTCAGCATAAGATAACCTTGTAGGCTTTGCTGAAAATGTCCTGACTGGCCTCCCCACTTTTTGAGGCCAGGAGCCAGAATAACTGCTAGCAAAAATAGGCTAAATCCAAGGATTGTTTCTGCTTTCAACAGCAGAGGTTTTGCTGCAATGATCACGGAAGTGGGTGCAATCTCAGTTGTTTCTATGCATCCAAGGAGCCTCAAAGGTTGGCTAATTTAATTGCTTTTCAGAATCATCTCTTATCAAGTGACTGTGAAAATGCTAACAGCACTTTAGAAACTTCTGTAAAAGCTTGAATATTTTCCCTCCCTCTGAAACAGCTCTCCTAATGTATAACTTTTCATTCCACAGCCTGGATGAATTTCAATCAGTTCAGTCTTAATAGTATGCAAATTACAATAATTAGCATTAATGAAAAATTGAAAGAAAATACTAGGAAGTTTCTGGAAAAAAAAAAAAAGCATAAGGTCAAAAGCAAGTACAAAAGGAAGGCGAGTGCAGAGGTCTTGGAATTATTTGTCCAATATGCACAGCATTCAAGCACCTGCTCAGCTCTCAGCGTTCACTTCAATTAAAATGTGCCTGGCTGTCTCTCTAAAGCAGCACTGCAGGGATTGTCAGGGACTGGAATTGCAGAAAGGACCTTGTTTTGAAAAACATACTGAGCATTAGCAAAAAATCTAACTATGCATACAGTACTCAATAGTCTTAAAGCTATCTACCCATGAAATTCCTCACTCCAGAAGTAATACTATGCAAATCAAGGTCTTCCAGGAAGATCAGGGAAAGCTTTATTGCAGAAAAGAATGTGGTATTTCTCCAGCTTCTACAGACACTATGGATGATGGAAAGTCTTTGCTTCTCTCTGTATCCTATACTAGCTTCTCTGGAAAAAGCAGGCAAACTATATTCCTAGTCCCCCAACCTATAATGCCAGTAACAGCTTGGCTTCCCTTCACTGTGCCACCACCTTTAATGGCTCTTGAGAGAGAATACTTCATCTTTTCTTTTTTTTTTTTTCCCCACAGTAAATTAGCCTTCTGTTTCAAAGTTGCAATGCTTTAAGGGCAATCACAGTTTATCCACTATGTAAATATTAACAGGCCACTTCTGTATGCGTTAGGCTCTCAATCTGTGAAAGCATTTGCAGCACTAGGATGGAATTGTCGTTACTGACTCTGCTGCTGATCTTGGACCAGTAGTACCAGAGCAGAGCAGCTGCCAAGACCATCAAGGCGCAGGGAAGGGAAGACAGTTTCAGGATGAATTCTTTTATCATTAAATGGAAAGCAAACCTGCAGAAATGTTTCTCTCTATTGGTAACGTAGAAAATTAGCAAAGCAAAACAAGGAAAAGTAAATCCACCCTGTAAAACCCTGCAGAGATGCCAAACCCTATAAATGCAAATTAATTGACAAAGAAGATAAGCAGAGCCTGGGTGTGCAGAAATCCTAACAACCCAGTTCTCTGCATAGATAAGGTGTAAGTAACAACACAATCATGCAGGGAGCTGGAAGCCGAGACTTAAGTGTTTTATGTAAGTAGCATCTCCACAATCTGCCTTTCAGAGTGCACAAGAATCCTAAGCCTGCTCTCTCCCATGGAATAGCTAGCTAAACAAAAGCTAAACCAAAAAACCCCATGGATTTATACTACAGTGGTGAAATTTGGTAAGAGTCACCTCCTTGCTCTGCTAATGTAAAGCAGTTTATGCACCTGGGTTAATCAGACAGATCAACTGAGCTTATGGTCACTTTTGCTTAAAAGGGGAAATCAAAGCAACTGGGAAATAGTTGAGTATATTTATTAGATACGTCAGACTTTATTAGTTATGTCAGTATGTAGAGTACAATGATGCTTGTGGACTTGTATTTAAAGGTTTTAAAAGAAACTCTATCAGTGAATAATTAACAATAAAAAATAATTTGAAGAACTTAAGTTACATTTTTCAATGCATTTTTGTCTGTCCCTCACACCCCAATATAAACACATACCTACTCACACCTTCCAAAGCCTTCCCCCTAGGGAAACAGATGTTTTTTGACTGTCTGAAACATGACAGAGGTGATAAGAGGATAAAATCCTGTTAAAATAGTACCGGAGTTGTTAGGTAGCTGGATATGAGTGCACAAATGCCTTGTCTAAAAACTGCCAAAACTGCTTCAAGTCCAGGACAGTTCAGTTTATTTATGAACTCAAAGATCACTCTGGATTGGAGGGGACCCTTGGAGGTCTGTCCTCCATGCAGGGCCATCCTAGACCCAGCCAGAGATACCTAGTTTTTGGTTTGTATTGTCATGCCATCAACCACATCCTCAAGCCTGAACATGGTATTAAGGAGCCCCATAGCAATAGGATGAGGGGCAATGGTTTTAAACTAGACAAGGGTAGATTTAGATAGGATATTATGAACAAGTTCTTTACTATGAGGGTGCTGGAACACTGGAACAGGTTGCCCAGGGAGGGGGTGGAGGCCTCATCCCTGGAGACAGACAAGGTTAGCCTTGATGAGGCTCTGAGCAACCTGATCCAGTTGAGGATGTCCCCGCTTACTGTAGGGGGGCTGGACTAGGTCCCTTCCAACCCAAACCATTCTATGATTCCATGATTGATTCTTTCTGAATTTCTACTTGCCACTCACCTGCAGATATCATTTTCAGGCTCCTCCAGTCCAAACTGATTATCAAAAACCAGCTGGATCCTGGTGCTCTCCGGGGAGTGGAGCCGCCATGTCAGCAGGAGGTTCCTGGGGTAACTGCTGGGAAAGCGAGGACTGTGGATGCAGCCATTCCCTGCCACGGTGATGCTCTCTTCTTTTCGGTACAAGTCTGTGAGGTGATTGCTCTCTGTTAGTAGTCACAACTTGTAGAAATTAGTATGTTGTTCCAGTTACAGGAAGGCAAAAAACACAACAGTTTATAACACAGCACAAATTATTTGCATTTAAAGTCTATAAAAAGTTGGGTCTAGGAGCCAATGTACTATTAAACAGGAAGTACAGTATATTTTTTCTTAATTCAACCCCCTATAAACAATAAGAACAACAGTACTCAACTATATAGACTTTTTATTGTACGATACATTCACATTGATATCAATTATATAATTTATTTCTTACCATTTTGGTTTTAAAACAGAATTGAAACTTTAATAAAAGCTGCAAGCCTGAGAACAATGAAGTGAGACAGAGTGAAGTAAAAAGGTAAACAGTATTGCTTCCCAAATTTGGGGCTCTGGTGAGAAATGCCCCCTGAATAAAAGCAGCAACAAAAGACTGCAGGAAAGTGGGTGCAAGTGAGTCTAAGTTTGTTTATTGTGCTTAAGTATTTCCTTCCAGAAGCATGAGTTAGGTCACATTTTGATTTTGTTTATATGGTATGAATCATTTGCTGTAAATGGATCATTAACACAAATAGCTACTCCACGCTTACACCAGTGTAACTGAAATCAGAAACTTTTCCACGAACAGACTTATTGAGCAACTTCAAGACAAATAGCCAAGTCTTTACTTAATTAAAATTCCACAACTTCTGCCTGAGCAAATACCCAATTGTTCCTAAAGTTTACTTATACTGAGGTAAAACCTCAGCTGCTGTAAATCCCTGGCTCCAAGGATAACAGGAACTGTGGCAAGATCCAGCTCTCTAGGAGTCAAAATGTCTTTTCTGTTGCACCATGCACTTGTATTGTCCAGCTGTTACTGATACCGGAAATTGGCTCCCAGCATCACATAACTGCAAATGACTATTTTTTTTTTTTTTTTTGCACTGACAACTTCAGTGTGGTGAAATTTTAAGGATCAGAAGGCTTCAAGGCAACATGCAGATCATGACAGCATTCAGTTGCCAGTTAAGACAATCAGATCTGAACCTCCAGCTGTGAGACAGATACCTGTGTTCTCCATAGGTGTGTGTGGATTTAGGGCTCAGTTCAGTTACTCTAGAGGGGAGATTTCTAACACCTTCTACTGCATAGTACAGTTTCCTGCCTGGCTTCCACAAGGAAAGGAAAGTCCATCAACAAATCCAGCAGCCCCTAGCAAAAGTCCCATGTGCTGTCTCGCAGAGACATCTCTGTGTGGGCAAGATCAGCTCCTTCTCAACATAGCCAGTGGGACTTACATCTGGACAGGTCCTAAATCAGTCACCCGATAGCACTGAACAAATTATTACTTACTCTGGGAACTTGAACACTTGCTTTCATGTAAAACAACTATACTCCAGTGTCTTAATCTTAACCTGAACATGAACCCTAAGTAGTTTCCTGAATGTCAGGTCAACTCCAGTTCCACTACAATCAACAGAAATATAAACCTGGTGCCTTCTCCTGAATTTAGCCACCAATGGAGAAAATTTCTTTCACCAAGCCGTTCTATGAACGTTGGAAATACAAAACCAAAGTACACAGCCAGCCACAGGCATCCATGTCATGCAGTGATCAAGATTTTCCCTCTTAAAATGAAATCTAATATTTGATTAAAGCTTTCTAAGCTCTTTATACAAAATAAATGTATTTATTTCAAAAATTCAGATGGAAAATGTGAACGCAGAGAAATGGTACAACCTTCATGGTAAGTACATCTATTTTTCATGTTGCTTTCCCCTGGTTCCTGTCTGTAAATATCTCCCTGCATGTAGCTGTAAGCAAAGTGTGATTGTGTGTCAACAGTTCATTGTATCCTTCTGACAGGGCAATAATTTTAGCTTCCTAATAGCCTGTAACTTAGAAGATGGAAGTCTGGGTTTCCTGTAAAAACTATCTCCAAATCCCTACTTGTGACATCTTTCTATGATGCTTTCATTCAAGATGAAATTTTCTCACACCATGAGCCATCCTTTCTAAGCAAATACAGCCCTGACTCCATACCTCACAAAGAGCAGAACCAGCCATTTTTGGATTTTCTTTGTTCCATTTTGACCAAATTATTTGCAATGGAAAAGTGACAATTCACTGAAAAGAAAGACTACCCACCTATCTTTTCTTTTCTTTTTTTTTTTTTTTTTTTTTTTTTTTTTTTTTTTTTTGGTTTATTTTTCTTTTCTTTTTTTTTTTTTTTTTTTTTTTTTTTTGGGGGGGGGGGGGGGTGAGAAAAAAAGAACCCGACACCTCTGGGGTTTTTTTTTGTGGTTCTTGTTTGTTTTTTTTTTTTCCCCCCCTGTTTTTTTGTCTGTTTTGGGGGTTTTGTGTGGGGTTTTTTTTGTTTGTTTGTTTTTGTTTTTGGTTTTTTGTTTGTTTGGGTTTGTGGGGTTTTTGGTTTTTTGGTTGGTTGGTTTTTTTCCCTTTGGTTTTGTTTTTGTTTTCCCCTAATCTGGAATGAAACTAAATGTCCAGCCAACACTACTGTGTTCCTACTGAAATGCTGAGGACTTTTGGACTATGAAAACACCCTGTACACCAAGAAGACAAGATATTTCACAGGACTATGTCCAAAATGTCCAAGAAAAGGGGTAAAAATAAAACAGTTTTGATGAAAGCAAATTCTGCACTTCTGAATTAAGCAACTATTCCCTAAGTCAGAACAAAAGTTATAAAGTATAACATGTCAGAACTCATCCTACACCTGAAAAGACTTTGTTTTTCTTTCTTGGACAGCAAACTCTTGCCATTCTCCCTCTATCAGCAAGCATTTCACTGTGTGGTTCAATGTGGTTCAGGCTTCTGAGGGAAAGGTTACCTTTTCCCAGCCAGTCCTGGTTCAGGCTTTATGCTGGAGTTGTCAGCTGCTGAGATTAGAGTGCTAGGGACAGTATCTTTTAAATATGTTCATACATATACTCCCAACCATGAAATCTGTGCACTCTATTCAGCACACCAGCCAAGAGAGTATGCCATCAGCATTCTTCTATGCAAAGAATATAGGCTCTGTCAAGGCTTTTCATTTAACTTCAACTCTGAATCCCACAGACTGGGGTGCTCCGCCAGCAAGTCAATCACAGCTGACCATGATCAGTGTGGAAATATAAGGGCTAGTGCAGCCCTGCAGTATCCAAGTTGAACAGGTAAATGGGGAATTAAATCTGCATATGTTAAAAAGATTAAAAATCCAAGCACAATGACTCATTCCTATCTTGGTAAATGCAGTAATTATGAAGTTGTTATAAATGAAAAGCTGGAGAGAAGCATGGAGAGACGATGCTCAGTAAGGTAAAACAGAGGAGATTAAAAAATATTACAGTATGTCTTTTTCATAAAGGAGGAAAGTATGTTTGATGAGAATGGCCATAAATACCATTTCTATAACTCACATGCAATGAAATGCAAAACCACTCAGAGCCTTCACCTGATACTGGAGTAGACTCTTCAGGAGCTCTGAAACAGTTTGAATCCCTCTTCCCTTTCCCCCCACCCCCCATTCTATATTACAACTTGAAGTGGTATAGCCAAGATTGGAACCAAAAGCATTGAGTTTTTTAAGAGGATTTTCAGCAGGGTTGTGCAGCATTAACTGGCCCAAACTTGGTCTCTGGAGATTAGCCCCTTATGAATCATCAAGCATCTGGAAAACAGCTTGAGGAGATGTGAGCAAGTCCTGTACTTCTTGTAGCAACTAAGATGTAAGACTGAAGTGACAAGAAGTTTCTAAGCAGACAAGTGTCCTCATCAGATACACTGGGGGAACTCGTGGAAACCAGGCAGTAGCCATGGGGAAAAACAGGAAAAAAATGCTTTAGAAAAGATGTAGGCAGATGAAAAGGCAGTGCTTCTTTCAAGCCACTGACCTGTACCATGTTGCAATGCAATACAATGCAGTATTGTACAGTGTCCTGAATGTCACATACTAATTGCATTCCATAATACTTTATGGGAGTAAATAAAAGATGACAGTGGGTAATACACTGCCTATCACACCTATTAAAAAGCATGTAAAATCATTTCACAGTGAATAGAAGTAGGTGTTAAGTCATAAGGGAAAAGGTCCATTTAAGTAAAAAACATAAGGAGGATATTCTAGATGGCAGGAGCTACAAAGGGGGAGCACTGCACTATGGGAGAGAAACTGTCTCATGAGGAAGATGAGTGGAAAGGAAGCAGGGAGACATCCTTCACAGTGAGGTAATTCCCTGCAGACAGTCTAAACTGACTGGGAAGCAGCTTGCTTTATATTTTATTTATCCGAACTAATGTCTCTTTTCTTTTCCTTCATTTTAAACATAATTGTGTATATGATAGTCCAGCTGTCCAAGTTAGAGGAGCTCCCATTTAAGTGCTCAAAGCAGCTGCATTTTCAGAAGTGCCTGCCTTCCTCTCCCTGTATGAAGGACAGATGGCTGTGAAACTGTGAACCAGAAAGTTCAGCTCAATATTCTGAAAATCATGCTTGTCTCAAGATTTTCCACACCGTGAGTGCCCAGAACATACAGTATTTCTCCTTCCCAGCTAGGGCATGTTTTCCTAATGTCAAGCTGCATAAACAGCAAGATTCAAAACCAGAGATTTCATTCTGTGTTTGCTCTGGATGCCAGTGTTAGCTTTAGCAACATATCTGCATGTTCTTGTTAAAGCTTCCTCCAGTCATGACATACTTGCTACAGAAAGAAGTATGCTTTTATCATCATCATTAAACAGACAATGAATTCCTTCACTAAAACAAATAAAAAACAAATCCAAAAGGCAATTACTGCTTGCTAATAACTAATCTAACATCTGTTCTTGGATATCCATTAAGCAAGAAGAGTCAGTAAGTGTCAATTCCTTCAGAAAGAAGAATTCAGAGAATGATCTTGCCTAAGGAACTAACAAATAATATGGAATATTTTGTTCTACTTTTCTAAGGTTTCCAGAATTTTAGTCTCACTTGCTAAGGCATTGTCCTGTGTGTAAGTTTGCTTCTGTCTTTCTTCCCTTTTTAGAAATGGTTGGTCAACATCAACAATTTGATATATTGGTAGAGCCTGAAAAGATACCATAGTCTGACATGTTTTATGACAAGAAATATACCCTCTTACATCCCATGGAGTGTAACCTGATGAGCTCATCCTCTGCTGCAGCTGAGGATAGTTGCTGGAAACCACGTGAAGTTCATTTTACCACTTGTGAACCTATTTGTTATTTCAGGAAAGGACATTGGGAGTTTGCATGTGGGAGTTTTCCAGATATAACCCTCCTCCTACACGGCTGCTCTCTTCGAAACAAATACAGCAATCAATGGTTTGCCACCGTTTTTTAAACAAATGGGATAACCTCCAGGGAGAATAATAGCTCTTAAGTTACTTCAGTTGAAAATTAGCCTGATCTAAATAGCTGAATCCACAGAGTGAGAAGCAAAGAACAGTAAAACATTTTTGAATCCAGGCCATAAATCAGTTCATTTCGGGGACACAGATGCCAAGCAAGCTGTATTTATGGCAGCCTGTTCAGATATTCATTGGCTTTTTTTTTTTTTTAATTCCCCCACCCTCCTGTAATAAGGAGAAACTTTATTTGTTATCCATAAAGTTCTGAGTAAATCAGAGAAGATGTCAGAGTTCATGGTCTGAACAGTACATTCCATAGCTGGTCACAACTTGTTGGAAAGATAAAAATGTAAGGTTGTTTACCTTGGTAAAAGTGATTTATTTTTTTTTTTTTCAGTGATTCTAAACAAAATGAATCCCAGTCAGTGAAAATAACATCACATTTCTTCTCTCTAATGAAGAAAATACTACCATGATACAGTACCATGGTACCATATAGTATTATCGTTCTTAGACATCTCTGTCCATTTAAGGACAGAAGCCTAACACACCTAGGACAGCTCTGCACCCACCATGATTGACCAGAAGTTCTCCAAGAAGTCAGACCAAGGGAGGGAAGGGCTGAGATCACCAGTAATGAAACAGGAATAGCATAATCCTGGCCAGTCTTAAATCTGTAAACTATCTCTTATGGAGATGCTAAGCTTAGAAAATAGTAATTCCTTTATAAGGATGCATATGTAAGAATGTATCAGGCCAGAGGATCCAGTCCAAAGCATTACTTCAGGTTGCTTTCAGCTTTATACAACTTCAGTAGTCCCATTTATTTCCGGAAGACTACAAACTAACAGTTAAGTTACAGTTAAGCTCATACTTAAGGATTTTGCTGGATCAAGACCCAAATAAGAGAGAAACATTTTAATACCACCCAGGTGTTATGTGTCATCCAGCAACTGAGCTATTAAGAAGTGGACCCAAACCCCACTGGAGTGGATATAAGACTATCACTTTGGTTGGCTTGTCACTGAACTTCAAAGAAGCAACTACCTGCTCCTTATTTTATCAACAGGCCCTTTCTTTTTATCAGGAACATCAAAGATACTCAGGCATCACCAGAGTTCAAATCCAAAGCCTGACCTGTTTGTTCTGTCACTGAGGCAGTATCAAAAGATGCTGTGTGCACATTCAGCCAATTCCAGACCTCACATGCACTCACTCAGCTCCCTCTATATCCCTGAGTTTTGTGGAGATCTTTGCTAGACCAGTACATTTTATATCTATGTAGGGTCCATCAAAGCAATGAAAAATGGAGTGGTAGTTGAAAGAAGTAAAATTAGCCAGTGCAGAATATCACTACAGAAGGTATCAGAGAATGAAAAAACCCAGCCATCTAAAATTCCATTCAGAGCCATCATCCATTTTATAAAAGAATTTTTAGTAATCTGCCTGTGCTTCTGTGCAGAGCAACTCTATGAGTCTTAGCATTACATAGTCTACAGTTGAATGGGACCTCAGCAAAGACCACTCATGAGAATATTAACTGGGCAATTGACAAGAAAGTTCAGTCATATCATTCATAGAGACAGCTTGTTACAATGCTATGCTTCTCACTGTAATAAGCATTATTTTATTTGCATTCAATAATTTTATTTCTACTGTGGAATGGTCACCCTCATAACTGCATTTTGAATGTGATAATAAAGGAACAGTCCTGAAATGAAGAACAGGCAGGATTGCATTTTGATGGGATAAAGGTTGTGACTCTCCTTTGTCCCCTTTGGTGGGTGCCTTGCTCAGATTTCCACTGATGAATACCGAGATAACAATTCCTTACTTATTCTTATGGGACATCAAACTTTGTGATGCTTTCTTTTTGCAGTGACTTGTATTATCTGACTTTGACTTCTTGATAAACATTTTTTTTTTCTACATGAAAGAATATACTGAATGTCTTATATTAAAGCAAAAGTGTCTATAGAAAAGTAACATATGTTAGGCCAACATATTAAAAACTTTGTTAACTGCTAATTCTTTCATGGGTGTTAGTGTTGCAATAAAGCTCTCTGTTGGACTCTTAAACCAACAGCAAGCTAAATGTATTTTTTTCTTGGGATTCCATAATTAAGTATGAAAAAGGAAAATGTGTATATCAAGAATGTGGAGCTCTAATGATGTGGAGTAAGACTAATGCAAATAACCCCATGATCATGAGAATGAAAATATATGAAAGTTTGAGAAACTGTGAGGAAAAAGTAAAGAGGAAAATGACTCTCCTGATGCTGCAAAGAGATTAAGGGAAACCTAATAACTGAAGCAGAAGTTTGCAGTGAGCACTGACACCTCCATGAGAAGTCTGGTACTTAGCAAACTTGTATAGTGCCTTGGACAAGATGATGCCCATTATATTAATTATGCTATTAAGCATCAATTAACAGTAATTGCTGTTAAGCATGAACATCAACAGTGGACTTTTTTATTAACACCAGACACTTTGTTTTGCAAGGAACTAGCGCACCGTGGATTTAGGGACTCCAAACTTTCCTGTTTAAGCAGTGGCTCCAAGTAAGCAGAACTTACTGGGAGGCTTCCTTCAGATCCTCCTGGTCCAATGAAAATATACTCCTTTTTTTATTTTCCCTTCATTATTTTTCAAAGTATTATGACTAAGCAAGGACTTTTTGCCTTATAAATCTGGTGTGGCTCAAGTATTAAAAGACAATTTGTTTTAAGGTATTGTTTTAGAAACTGTTTCAGTAACACACTCCTAAGATTCAACAAGGTGTGGAATTTCCTTGAAGAAAGAAAATGTCAATAAAAAGAAAGAGAAAATCCAGTCAAAAGGGGAAAGCTTCTCATGTTGAACATATTGTATCAGATAGACAAGCAATTACTGAGTGGAAGGTCATATGTTAGAACATTAGACAGTAAAAGGAGAAGCTGTTTCAAAAGACAAATCAAGGCAATTTTCTCTTGCAACGTGAGTTCCCTTACCCTCTATGTCAGTACAGAAGATCCAAAATGTCTGTAATGGAGTGAAAGGTCACTTCTTATAATGGAAAGTCTGGCAATAGTATTCTAGCAGACATCATTTCCTTGGACTGAGTTTGCCATGGGCATGCTTTTAGTCTCTTAGGGTCCATGTATCAAATGATTTCACAAAGATAAAAGCTTGTGGGGCTATTTCAGTCCCTTTAAGGCAGGTGTGTTAAAGACCTAAGTACCAGGAAGTTGCCTAGACCTTTAAAAAAACCTCACCATAGGCAGATCTCACTGTATTAAAATATGAAGTCAGTACTGCTGCTTCAAAGATGAGTTACCACTTTCCAAGAAACAGTTAGAAGCAAAATGCAAAAGCAGTTCTTGGAGCGGGGACCAAAACCCCAAACTTAGCCAGAAAGTAAAGATCCATCAGCTTTTCTACTTTTTACTCCAAGGCATGCTGTGCTGGGTCTCTCACAGTTTAGAGGAGAATACACTACAGGTCCCTTTTTATTCCCATACCTCAGATTTCTTCTTCTGGGAACCACAGCACTGGGGCAAACAGGGCAATAGACATTGAGGTCTTTTCCCAGTATCAAGGGAGAACACACATAGGGCCACAGGGATGGCTTTCCATCATTTAGATAAAATCCCTGTGTTGAAAAAACAACATTTCCCCAGTTTGGAAAGCAATTTAAGTCATACATACTTCAAGTACTGGAAGTACAAAGGATCTTTCCTGTAAGTGCTTAGGATTTTCTCTGGAGGTTTGGCATCAGAACACTGCAGAGATGTCATGTGGATAGACACTGCAATTTAACAAACTTTCCAAGCACATTCATAAAATTCTTGGCTGTGGCCTTCTTTTATTGTTATGATCTTGCACCAAAAGATCATCTAGAGATTTCCTTAGTCCTGCACCAAAGA
Organism: Megaceryle torquata; assembly: GCA_024611175.1. Lineage (NCBI taxonomy): Eukaryota > Metazoa > Chordata > Aves > Coraciiformes > Cerylidae > Megaceryle > Megaceryle torquata. The sequence continues at coordinate 100,020 of JANIJG010017348.1, forward strand.
ATGAAACTACATGTGGTGAAAGAGGAGAGCCCATTCACTGCCAATTATAGGGACCAGTGGCTGGGAAGATGATGCTGGTGTACATCAGCATGGCCCACAAGTTCAGGAGCTGCTGTGCCACATGCAGCAACAATCTCTCACAACAGCACAGCCACATATATCACCGTAAGCTGAAACCAAAATTGGAAATGGAGTTGACTCCAGAGGCTCAATTTACACGTACCACCTTCCCAAGTCCTTTCTGGAAAAAGAGCCCTTTGGCTGGTTACCAAGACAAAGTGATTGGAAACATTCTTTCTAGGCTGTGTGTGGGTGCCTGACAGGAAAAAAAAAAAAAAAAAGCCTAAGAAGTTGTGGAGCAATGCTACTATTCAGGCTCAACTCATACTGCTGACCCAGGCAGTTCCTGCTGCAGCCATCCCACCTGAATCAGCCCCAGCAGTGCAAGGCTTTGTGTATGACTGGCTGGTCACAGCTCTGCAGCAAGGGTAAGAATGTCAAGTAATGAGAATCACATCATTTTTAGTTCCAATTGTGGAATTTACCAGTCATGTAGTGATAGTGACTACATGAGTCAAAGCCCTGTAGTGCAAAACTTTGCTCTCTTACTGTTTCCTTGTTGCAACACTGGAGGGGCAACATAAAGTGTAAAGTAATGTGAATTAAAAAAAACATGTAAAGAGAACAGTATAAAGACACACACAGGTAAAGTTAATTCTGAGGTCAGAAGATTATTGCATTACAGTCCTCTGTTTAACATTGGATGTCTCACTGGTTTTGCTCCATGTGAACCTAACACTTTCATTGCCAATTTTGTGGTAGTTGGAGAGTCTGATCAATGTTGAGCACTGTGAAACAAAGTGAGAGGTAACTTTCCCTCTGAAAAGTTTACAGTTTACAAGATAAAGGATGGAAGAATCAGAAAGTCCAGAGAAACATTATATTGTTCAGCAAACCAGTGATGGGACAACGAATTAAATATATTTTTCCAGATTTCTATTCCAAAGCCCAAGCTCCATAAATGAGACAAGAAAGCTACAAAAAAAGAATAATCAGCACATGTGATCAGAGCGGGACTGGGACTTTCTGCTGCACATGTTCCCAAACCTTTTGTAATACATTTTCCTACTCCTAGGTTTGTTAAATTAAAGCCACAACAGATCCTGCATGAGCAGATGAAAATACATTGAAACTTGTGTGGAGGAAACAATATTCAGAACTCTGTTAAAAAAAATGGGAAGCAGACATTATGTATCTTTCTATTCTGAACGGGGCTGAGTATACTGTTAGCAAATCAAGAAGTAATTAAATAATCCTTCACTTTCATGGGCCTTCGATGAAGTCTCACTTTTAAATGGAAAACTGGAGTCCCCCTTGTAATCAAACTGGAGACAAAGCCAAAATTAAAAGTTGTCCTTTGACTGGGGGTTCAGTAAAACATTTGACAGAAGAAGAATTGGGCAGTTACAATGACAAATTCAGCCAGCTTCAGCTCCAGATCTCGCCAGCAGGAACACAAAGGAGCACATTTCACTCGTCTAGTTTTCAGAAGGCACATAAGATAGTATAACATTAACCAGCAGACACCATCAGCAACCCCCATCTCAAAGCTTCCAGAGAAACATGGTGAACCAACCAAATGCAGTTGCCCCTACCCTGCTGAAAGCCTAATGCATTGAAGAAATGCCTGTAGTTACCACGGCAGAAGACTTAAGGGAAAAATCTTAGGATGTGCCTCACTCCTCTTGACCTAGACTGTATCAAAAAAGCAGAGAAGAACACAGCGATTATATGCATATGGCTGAACACCAGACAGGACTTTGATGCTTGGATCAGTCATGACTGGAGTAGGTCCCTGGGAGCATGTGGGACCCAGCATGTGGAGACCAATGCCACGCCACCAAAGCTTGCAGCCTGCAGGCAGCCCTGTGATGAGGTGGTACACCCTCCATTTGTGCTAGCTGGGGAAGTCAAAGCGGACTATTTCACTACTGTCACCCCAGCTCTGTGCTGATACCGATGTTGCACATCTAGATGAACATCATGCACCTGGGGTGTTGTCCACTAGAAAGGCACAGCTGTGTGTTAACTACATAACAGAGCCCTGAGCAGCTGTTTGGTTGGAGAGAAGCCTGATAAGAGGCTTATGTGACTGAGATAAAAAGGGTGAGAAAGTCCAGTAAACACAGTACTTGCACATCTTTTCCTTTTGTGAACACCCTGTATCAGAGCTATTGAATGGAGTCAGGGATACATTGCACCATTTCCCAAGAAAACTTTTTTCCACACTCACATTTGAAATGCAGAAGGCCACCTTGTCACTCTTTGAACTACCCAGACAAGTGACTTTTACTCAGTTAGCTTTTCATATTTTCATGGCATCTAGGATTACAGTTCAGTAAGACAAAAAGTTTAGCATTAGTCCATCTCAACTCATACCAAGAACAGAAAATATGATGCCAGAGGTTTTTTTGCCTAGCTTGAGCTATGTATTACCAGGTACGTCACTAATAAGAGAAAAATAAATTCACCATAGTACTGCCTAAAACTACACTTTGGTCAGTTTCTAGTGAAAAAAAAACAAAATACAAAACCAAAAACAAACAAACAAACAAAAAACAACAACAAAAAAACCAAACTAAAACAAAAAACCAAAATGTTCCTTTATTGAATTTAAAGCTCAGAAAATAACAGTTGCAAGCCACTTCATTCTTACTAGGTTGAACCCTTGTCCAAAAGAGGAAAAATGTTAAAGTTTGTATGTTTGACACAAAAAGAAAAGCAAAAACTTCACTTTGGCAGAACATAGCTGAAAATGGGATTAATGACAAATTTTGTGTCAAATTTTTATTTTTCTGGTTTCTATTTATTGGAAAGAGTTTCAGAGACTTTTTTTTTCATTGTTTGTTTGTACTTCCAACCTGCTTCAGGTATTTCTGCTGAGTTTATCTCAGTCATGGAAGAACAGTCCATCAAAGGCTAAAATTTTAAACCTTTCTTGATTTTGGAATTTCATAAATCCTAATTTAACAGCAGACGCTCAAGAGTACTCAGTAAGATGGAATGGCAACAATCATTTTTGGGTTTCCCTAGGGTGAAATGTTCTGGTGTTTTTTATAGCTTAGACTGTAATTAAAAAAATACCACAACTATGACCTTGACTATCTTCTAGTATAAACTATAATTAGGTGACATCTTCTGCAAATAACAGCTGTACAGCGTGTTACTAAAATCAGTTTTGAGTAGTGTAAGTAGTATTTAATTCAGACAGCTCTGCACTACCGTCCTATCAGTTCCTGGCCTCTGTATCGATTACTTGATTTGAAGTCATTAATTTTTGCATTCTCAGTGTGTTCTTCTCACAACAGCTGCACCTTTCTCAGTCCTTCACTTCTGATTTTGTACTAAAACAAACTTCCTACACTGTGAACCTCGTGAGCTGTTTTGAACACTGATTCATTCCATGCTCAGCCATTTGTCATCTCTGCTCACAACTGTAGCTGGGCAGCTGCAAGGACTGGTGAAATGCTGGATTTGGCTATGGTGGGAGGGGAGCAAACACCAGCTCATGGAAACTGCAGGAGCACTGGAGGAATCACACTAAGACCTTTCACGCCACCTCCTTCCCATATACCAGGTTTGCCAACTCAGTCCTTGTGCTTCCAGTGCACAGGGCAGCATTTCAGAGCTGTCGCCCTCTTTGCACTCCCTGAAAGCATCATGGGCTACAGATGGGATGGAATGTCTTAGGGCATGGGCCGCCCACATCCATGCTTCCCCTCTAAATTCCAGGTCCATACATAATTTTCAAATTCACATTGACATGAGCAAACATTACCAAGGTCTGTGCAGCAAATATTTGGCAAGGAGAAGGCATCTCTCCCTGCCTCCCTTTCTTCACTCCTGCCTGGGCGCAGCAGGGTCAGCGCTGGCACGCAGTGGCAGAAAGTGGTGGCACTCACTAAAAGCAACAGGAAAACCTGGAAACCCAGTGGACCTGCATGTCAGAGCCTGCTGAGGGTTTGTCTGATACACAGCTGCAAAGTAAAGGCGGTAAGTCTTCCTGATTCATTCACTTTAATTAAGGGACTGGTAATGCCCCACCTGCCAATTCAAGTCTACCCATATACATGCTAACTCGGTTATTTCATACATAAAGCTTTAAATAAATTGCCTTTCTTTTTTTTTTGTTCCTACTTTTTAATGGATACAGAGAACCATTCTGTCAAGAAAGAAACAAATGCTCCACTAAACCCATCTCAATGGACAATTTGTTTCTTCAGTGCAGCATTTAAGTAATAAAGGAAGAATAAACATAAAATTCTCCTAAGAAACAAAATGAAAACACCCTTAAAAAACACTTGTCTGAGGCATATTAGGATCCTAATAAATGCAGACCAGACATTTACGGACAACACTCACTCACTGAATCCATTTTCATAAAGCAGTAAGACAGCCTGGAACCAGATCACTTGCTTGTGCACATCAGCAGCATCCTTATAATGATCACAGCTATTTACACCAGCTGAGGACCTGACCAGAGCAGCAGATGAAAAGAAAACTCTAAGAGCAGGATGCAGAAACTGAGAAGCAGGAGCAGTAAATGCCCCATTCAGCAGTACACTGAACTCAGAAGAAATTAAACTAAATCAGCTTATAGTGGCATCAGGAAAAAATCAGGGTATGCCTCTCTGGCCTATTAATTACAGTTGAAAAAATAATGTTTGGTTTTCCTTAACATGTTGAAATGGGGAGAGGAAGATTCCCATTTATATCAACATGGGTTGAGTTGTTTGATCCACAGGAAAACATTTTATTTTCATGTATTTCTAAAAAAAATATTAAAAGAAAAAAGAGATATTATTATTTTTAGTCATTTCTGAATTATTTTCTGGACATAAAAGTAATGGCTGAATTCAGCCAAATTTGTGAATTTCAATCGCTACATTTCACATTTTTAGTGGGGTTATAGTTTTCTGGGGTCAGTAAGGTACCCTTGAAAGTCTCACTCACCTGCACTGGGGACTCTTGTATGCCTCAACAGAACATCAGCTCATCAACTGGTGCAAATCACTATTGTTCAGCTGACTAAAATAGAGCTGGTCTGATTTACAGTCCTGGAGCTGGGTCTGAGCAGTGAGAGTGCAGTGAAGCCAGCTGATCTTTAGCTGGGAGGAGAGAGCAAAGGAAAACAGCCCTTTACCAGGATACAGTGATCAATGCCTTCACTCAGGCAAGATAATCCTTGTTATGTTTTTTTCTTTCCTGCTCACACCTTTTGAAAAAAATTTCCACTGCTACACAGAGAGCTAGAACACAGATGTTGAAGTGAGAATTTGACTTTAAAATGCATAGCTTTCCATTTATAAAATTACTGAGATATTCTACTATTTGTGATTTTTTTTTCAACTAATGTAATCCCTTTAACATTGTGTTACTGACATAGACATGTATATAGTTTCAGGCCCTTAATTCAAAATTTGCCTAAAATCTTGTCAACAGCAGATTCCTGGGCATGGTATTTGACTTTGGTTGGGTTTTTTTTTGGTTTTTTTTTTTTTTTTTTCCTCCCCTTCCTTAATCATCTGAAATTTTTCCATATGGCCATAAAAAGACTGCTTTTAAGAAGTCCTGAAAGAAATGCCAACTAGTCATTAAAAGCCTATGAATCAATAAGATATGTGCTGAGTTCTCCACATTCTCCAAATACAGGTTGCTGTTTATGTCAAGATTCAGAATTATCAGTCTTTGTGTACTATAAGAATTAGTTACGAAATCCAAGGGTTGAAGAAGTCAGGGAAAAAAAAAAAAAAAAAAAAAAGTTTGGATGAACTGGTTCCAAAAAAGCACATTAGCAACAGCACTTGATTAAAAGGCATAGTAAAGAACAAAAAGTCAATCCAACTGCAGGCTTGAAACAAGATAAACAATGAAAAGAAATTAAAACATTAGGGATTATTTTCTTATTCAAGAATGTACAGCATAGATGTAGGGATTAATTTTTTTCTTCTGCAAAAAGAACAGAATTCACAAACTGGACCATCTATTGGAGAGGAAAAAAAATTTCAGAAAACATAACGCACAGCTGGTTACAAGGAAGCCTGCAGACTGCATTTTCTATAAGAAACTAAAGGAGCAAGAGGCAAAGACTGGCAAAGCATTTGACGTTACCATAAATATCTAAGGTTAGTAGAAGGACATTAAAGGTAGTATTACTCTCCAAATTCAACAGTGGCAGGTAAGAGAAGGGAGCTTTCTTGCTGCTGGAAAAGACAAAAGAGATGTTAGAGCTCTAAACTATTATCATCATTGTAGTAGCAATATTGTTAATATACAGTGATTTCCAGCAGCCTGTTTTGTTGGGGTTTTTTTCACTAAATGAGCAAGTCTATGATTAAATTATAATAGTTTTCTACATAACTTTCTTAATGTTTATATTGATTGATAGCAGAATATTATTTACTCCTATTACTTGAAAAAGCTCTCTTACAGAAAGTAAATAGTGATTAAAGAAACAATAAACATTGCTTCATTCAGAATTAAAGCTACTTCTGCTATTGCTTTAGTAGAAACTACAGAAAGAAGTGAGACAGACAAGAGTGCTATTAATGAACTGAACCTGCTCATGGCACAAGTATTTCTTAAGTGTGTCTTCATATTTTCACAGGAAGTAGTTGATTATCAGAATAGGCCTGGATCTCAATATGTTTTATTATCCCCCTCACTGCAGTTGCCAGCACGGGTGAAAGAAACTAAGCAGACAGAAACTGAAAAAACTCAAATGCCAATCAAGTTTCAATTAGTTATTATGAAAGTCTCCCTTGTTAAACTATCCTCTATTCTATATCCTACTTGTCATTAAAAAGGGAATTGCTTATTACAGTAGACACCAAGGGCCTTAAGCACATTCTGAATGAAACAGAAATCTGGAGAGAAAAGCCCCCACTCTTCTTGCCAAGCAGAATTAGGAAAGGATGGTATTTGTTCATGTAGCCTCTCTCTTAGGACATCCTCTTGTTCTCCTTGATGCTGTGTTAGTTTCATCTATAACAGGCTTGGGCTCCAATTTTTCATGTGTTGGATTTTGTTTCTGTGTTTCTTTTCTCCCCATCCCTATCTTATGGCTGGGAAAGATGTTAAACATATAAACAGACAGGATTTTGCTACACTAGTTAACATGTTGATCAGTCGCATCATCTGTCGTGTGAGCCATCCTTCCCTTCCTCCCCCCAGCCTTCCACAAACACACAAAGAAAACCACCAGACTGTTTGTATATCATTGCTCATGATGATAGGCAAGACATTTCTCAGTCTGCTCCCTGCTTCAAACATATAAAGGTCTACACAAGGTTTTTGCACCTTACAATGCTCACAAAAAAACCTGGTGCCAACTTCTACTGTGTAGTTTAAGATCTAGGACATACTGCCCACAGCTTCTTGGAAGTCTTCCTCTGGGGTTAGCAAAGGAACATGCCACAACTGTGTGGGGACTCCTTCAGTGATGAGATGTCTCTTTATAACACGGCTGTTGCTCTTAAAATGTATGGTGACAGAGACTTGTAGTCCTCTGGATTCAAGGCTTTTTCTGAGCTAGGCACCATATGTTTATGAAAAACCCTTCTGCAAAAGCTGCTCTGAAGACAACAGGCAGGATAGGAAAAGAGCTGGAGGAGAACAAAAAAGCAGATCACTGCAACAAGGCTAAGTGTAAGATAAGAATACAGAAAAAGCAACAGTCACATCACATTCACATGCATTACTAATTATATCTCTAGGATTTGCCAGTAGAAAAAACACTGTGTGGTCTGAAGGTAGAAAAATTTTCCAGAAAAGGTATGATTTTGAAAGACTAGCTGAATTCATTTAAAAAATCAAAATGCCTTTGGGCACAAAGTATTTTCATTGGTTCTTTCTTCTTTGAGGCTGCATCCTGTTCGTGAGGTTTAGAAGTGGATTTTTTGAGACCTCACTCCTTCCTATGAGGGACTTGAGAGTGTAGGAAGGGCAGATGAAATACACCCTCCAGACTACTGGGACCAGAGCCGGTCTCCTGGAAGTGAACACCTTGAGGAAAATGACACTCCTGACTTAAACTTGCTTCCTGCATGTATGAAAATGACATGTCAGGGTTGGACCCCATTTTTTAAGGAAACCCATAAATACAGTCATACCTAGCCCTTTTTAGCAGTGATTAACACACATGGATTGCAGAGTTCTCATAGCAGCTGTGATGATGTTGTTCTCTAAAGATGCTTAAGAAAAACATGACACTGCTCCCTGTCTTAAAAGCTGCTCTCTAAAAAAAAGCCAATGTTAATTCCAAGTTGCATTCAGAGCACATGGGGAAGCAAAATCAATGTTTGAGCAACAGATCAAGGAAAACAATGCCCTGGAAAAGCAACTGTGTTTTTCAGATTCCTGTGTGTCCAGTTCAAATGATGCAGAAGTAAATGTAAATACCCCCTTGTGGTTTTGATAGAATAAAGAATGATGGAAAAAACCTCAGAATCTAATACAAAACCAAAACCTTCACTGTGAAGCACATTGAAAATGCAAGCATTATACCCCTCCTATTCTCCAGACCCAGTTTTTGAGTATGAGAGTCAGGCAAAGGTGCAAAAATTCCCTCCAGCTGGGGTACATATTAGTGAGATATTTTTGCTAACTATCATGGTTTGAACTGAATTATTACTTCTGCTTAATGTTGTCTGAAAGAACTGTAGCATCTAATATTTAAACATCAAAGCAGTTGACTATATCCCAGCAAAACTATTAATCTTTAAAGGCAGAAGAAAGTTAGTATTTTCAATACACTGACAGATTGAAGATTTCTCTGCATTATCTTACCATTGTTCAATAATCTGTGTCCATTCAGAGGTAGCAGCACATGCTTAAAATGTTGAAAAAAAAAATCATATTCCATCAGTGGCAACAGTATGGATATAATCAACTTTTGCCTTTAATTCCTTTAAAGGAAAAAGACTGAAAAATGGGGATGTATTTATGGCAAAATCAGTGTAAAGAGTAGTTGGAAAAAGGGAGGGAGAAAATATTTTACGGCTTTTCTTATAACATGACACCTAAACTTGAATATAGATAATCAATTATTATTTTAAAAGTTGTGTTTTCAATACAACTTTTCATCAAACCCATAAAGGAACCAACAAGCAGCATTAGTCATCAATCACTTGTATCTCACAATATTTTTCCATTTTTGTGGAGAGTTTACCACTACACAGCAGCTGGTAAAATCCACATTATTCTTTGAAACTGCTTTTAAGAAAAAAATCCCAATTTTTCTTTAACAGAAATTTACATAAAATACAGGCAAAGAAATGAAAGAAAAGAGCAACAGTGGCCAGAACCCACATTATCAAAAAATAATTGATGTTGTGCAAGCATTACACACAATCTAAGAGAAGAGACTTGCCACTTTTCAGGATGCAATGTTTTCTGGAATACTCATTCATTCCTGATAGGGAGAAACCATGGGCAGTGCTATTTTGGTCTTCTTAACTCCAGGACCAACATGTGAAAATCATATGTATAATACTGCCTTACATGTGTTTGCATTCTGCAATTAGATTCAAATGACTCAGAGCATTTTTCTGGCAACAATCATACTCTTCTGCACCACTTTTTATCACCTTTTCCATGTCTAGATATTGCAGTTATATTAGAGAAAGAAACTCAGAACTAACTCAAGCTCTCAAGATCCAAACCCTAATGCACTCTCTCCTACACGGTTTGCTTCAGCAAAGCCTTTGCACAATACCCAATTTCCAGAAATAAAAGTTAATAATTGTGATTAAAAATTATTTTTGTGGCAATCAATCAGCTTTATAATTTGACAAAGATAAAAGGTTTCTGCAAAGAACAACCTAGGGGACAACAAAGCCTAGACCAGTATTAAGTTGTTTACCTGTGTTTCATATGCATCACTGATGCAAAAGCTGGTAAATAGTACTGTGAAAAGGAAACTGGCTAAGGGATAGAGAGAAAATGAGACTTACTGCTTATGTCTCTTAGTTGTCCTTAAAAAGACGCTAACGCGCACTACAGTAATATCTAGACAGGTCACAGTGGGATGCAGGACTATCCTTATTTAGAAAGTCCATAGTTGAAGATGGAATAAAATAGCTTGAGGAAAAGAAGTTTGAGATCCTCTCTTCTCAAACCTCACTGAAGAGGTGTTTTCAGAGCAGTTTTCAGATAATAGCAGTTAGCTACCTAATAAGTAAATTAATCAATAACCTAATCATATCAAACCCAAAACACTGTTTAAATCCATGATTGGCAGGTCATACTCATAACGTCATTAAAATAAAAGGAAATATGAAGAAAAATGGGGGCAAGGGATAGATCTGATATATCTTGACAAATATTCAAGAATCAACAAATACATTATTGTCAAACATTCCGCGGATGATAAAACCAAAAGGGAGTTTCATGAACATCCATTATTACTTGAGGAAGGATATAGGTTATACACCAAAGCCAAAATGTATTAGGTTAGAAACAAAGGTTCTGTGACCAGAAGAACAAATGAAGATTGGTTTCCTACTGTCTTTCTCTTACTTGATCAACCTAATGAGATACTCTGCTATGTCTGACTCTCTGCTGAGGTGTCTCCCAGCTTGACTCCAGCAGCAATATGGAGTATGTATTCATGAATCAGATTTCTTCTAAATGCCTCTAGGGATAATAAGCAAAACTAATTAAAATGACATCAAAAAAATTAATGTCATTCTTTCTCCGATAAATTCAGGCATTAATTTAATTTCTCCAAATTCTATGTTAAAGTTGCACTCTGAGAGGGACTAGTAGCTCTGGTTGGCTAAATAGGATGTAACCAGATCTCAGGGACTGTACATGGTATTTAAACTATCAATCTTTCAAATCAGCAAAATACTGAATGGAAAAGGCATGTGGAGAAAGGAGTTCCTAGATGCATTAATTTCTAACCTTGTCTTTTCCCAGAAAAAAATATTGGTCAGCATCTTTCCTTCAGCTTCATCCAGAGTGTCAGCATATTTATGGTTTTGACAGATATGATAATCATTACTTGCCATTATGGATCTCAACCACATTTCCTACACCCTGCTTGGAAAGCACTCACATACAGAAAAAGTAGAAAAATAGATGAGCAATTATCTCAATTTATTGCACTCTGAATCCTAAGCTTTGGAAGGAGAGTATTTGTCAATGCTCATTCAGTTGATGGAAAAGGTTGATGTGTATAGAAGAAATAGTTGCTAACACAGTATCACCTAATCATTCTGTCAAAGGTAGTTTTAATGTACCCTTCACATGGAATCTACTCTTAGAAAACTGGAAGGGTCAACTTAATGTAATATGGCAATTGCAATATTAGGTAAAGAAAGAAGGTGAGAGTGAATAATGGAACTACCAGTTTTGGTGGCAACATTGTAAAGGGTTGTAAAAATGCCTTAAAGCAGTGGTAGTAGCAGCAGACATGCAATAAAGATGTCCACTTCTATAAAGGGAAGAAGGTTTTGTTTGGGTTATTTTAGGGATTTTTTTTTTTCTCTAAACCCTCCATTTTAAATAAATAAAGCAAAAATTGCCACTTCAGAAGACACATAGGTACAGTTCAATTATAGAGGAGACAGTTTTCTGTTACCCTATAAAAGAAGAATTCCAGGAACCTTGCAGGATTTTTCACTGGCAGCAGCACCTTGGCTTTATAATATAAGTCAAATAAAACTGCTATGGGACCTAGCAGCTCCTCCTTGAGATTCTGTAGACAAACCAGATTACACTTATTCAGTAATACAGCTCAAGTGAAGAGAGTTCCTGCCATTTGCAAAAGGCATCTGAAATCCCTCAACAGCACTTTTTGCAACTGCTCACATCTCTAAAGTTATTTATGAATCTAAATGCCTGGAAGAAGACAAGTGTCACTATAGTCTCTTTGTTTTCTAACAAGCATGAGTAATATATGCAAAATTCACTCCTTCCCCTCTCAATTATCTGTCCAGCAGTCATAAGGTTGTGTGCATTTGGTTATGAAATACAAAGGAATGGGCTGTGCTGTAACTGTAGCTTGTGTCCTGTGCAAGGGCTGTGTGTAGCTTTGTCAGCCCTGCAATGGACAAAGGTATGATGGCACTCTGCCACTCAAGATTCATTTGGACTGCTAAGGTACAGAGCCCAGGTCAGGACGTTAACTTGATATGGCCATCTTGGTGGAAGAATGCAGTCCTGCATACCCACATCCACATGCACACAAAGCAAAGAAGACTCCATAGCGGAACTGAATGGTATATTGGCTTCAGGTCAGGGAGCTCTGATAGACTATAGTCAGCAAAAAAGAGAGTAGCTTTAAAAGTTATTCAGAGCAAGAAATACCACAAAGATGGGGATTTGGTTTTCTGATTTCAGGAACAAATATGACTTGTAAAGCCTTGCTTTGTTTCAAAGGTAGAACTCTAATAAAAATGACTTTAAAATTTTATTACTTACGTAAATACTTCAGAGGTGACTTAAAACCAAACACATGGCAATCATTTTTTTTAAAAAGGTCACATTTATAGTTTTCAGGGGTGAGAGTTTGAAATTGTTTGCCTGCTTTCCTCTGTTCAAGAGCAAGTTGTAGAGGCGACAGTGTACCAAGCTAACAGCATGCCAAGCACCTTACTGATGCGACAGCCTTAAACCTTGTAAAACTGTCACATTTCTGAGGACTGAAAACACTGATATTCTGCAATATTAAACAGGAATAAAACGGAGTAAATCACCAAACTTGACCTTGTCACAACATTCACAGACTTTTCTGCATACTTTACCATGTAACCCTACAGCATCCATTAAGAAACTTCTCACTGCCACGCAATGAGATATCAAAGCTTTGCCAAATACTCCAAACCTGGGATAATTAATTTCAATTCATAGCTGACAAATGCTGACCTTCAGTGTATCCAGTGAAGTCAGATATCTATGACAAAAGATGTACTAATATGGAGAAAATTAAATGTGTAGTCCTTTCCATCTCATTTACTAGGTCACTATACTTCTGGCCTGTATCATTGGCAGCATTTTCTCACTCCATACTTATGGGATGCATAAGCTAGACCAATTCTCTTTGGATATCAGGATACAGGCTTTCACAGACATCTGTATAGCTGAAATGCAGCCTGAGCTGTCATCTTTACCTGCACCACATGGAGCTGCGCATCATTCATACGCATCCTGAAACCTCCTGCCAACACCATTTCTCAAACCTATGCCTTTGACCAAATAATATTATCTATATGTCACTGACCCACTCTGCTTTGATGTATCAAATATAAGGTCCTTGTCCTGACTTCCAAAGCCTGTATTATTTATTATGGCTCACTCAGAACTTCTTATTTGCTATCAAAACATTGATGACTGTAGTGGTAAACTGTAACCAATGATACACAGTCCATGACCACCATAGTTAGTCTTGCATATAATACCTATGAAAACTTCGTAATGTCCAGGTCAGTTTAGCTAATATCCTAATTTGTTTTAGAATCATAGAATGGTTTTGGTTGGAAAGGACATTTAAAGGACATCTGGTCCAATCTCAGTGACATAGGCACGGATAGCTCTTATGGGGCTCGAAGCCCCATCCAACCTGATATTGAGCACCTCCAGTGATGAGACATTCACAACTTCTCTGGGCAACCAGTTTCAGCATCTCAACATCCTTATCATAGGAAATTTCTTCCTTACATCCATTCTGAACATCCCCTCTTTCAGTTAAAACCATTACCTGTCACTACAGGCTCTGGTAAAAATTCTCTGTTTTATAAGCTTTCTTTATATACTGAAAGGACACAGTAAGGTCACTTTGGAGACTTCTATTCTCCAGGTTGAACAACAACTTCCTCAAGCTTTCCTCGCAGGAGACATGTTCCAGCCCTCTGACCATTTTCAGGGCCCTCCTTTGGACCTGCTTCAACAGGTCCACAAGTTTTAAGCAGCTACCTTAATTTAACATCACCTCTACAACTACACCAATTCAAATTTAAGGAAAAATTGAACAGTCTCCTGGTCTGCCTTCCCTGCTGTTGATGCACTGCCCTCACTGGATTAATAGGGATTTCTCATGCATGATTTGGAGTGAATGGTTTGTATGGAGTTTTAGTGAGAGGCAGAGAGCTAAACCAGCTCAGGACTACTTTGGTCCCTCCTAACTGGAGGGGGAGAAAAAAATAAAAAGGATTCACTGTTCTTCTTTTTCTTCTGGACAAGACTGCACGATTTGCCTTTTTTCTTCCCCTCAGATAACTCAAAATCAGAGACAAAGCACTCATGTGCCTCCAACAGACTTGACATCAGCTGTTACAGGCTGCAGGACTTTACAACACTGACATCTTTATCCCATTTTGTAGCACTGTTTTGTTTCTGCCTCCTTTTCAAAATCCAGAAGGTTTGACTGCTTGTTCTCACCTATTACTACAAGCTTGGATATTGTATTTCTTTATTCTTGTTCCTTACCCAAACTCTCAAACTATCACAGCTTAGAAGGAACAGAGAGGTTAAAAAGAGTAGGACTTAATTTTGGGGTTTTTTTCCCTGCCACCATTTGGTGCTGCTGTGGGAACACAACAAACTTTGTCTCTTTGGCCTTTTTTTAATAAGTATAAATGTGACTGCCAGCCACCACACCATGTGACAATCATTTATATAAGAAAAAACACCATCTGCATACATTTAAAATTCATGAGACAAATTGCCTAGTTCATCTAAAATCTCTCTAGGGTTGTGTACCAGAATGACCTCGCCCTCAAACATCCAGCTAAGTCACTAAGCACTAAAACAGGTCATAAAAAGACCAAAACAAGGTACACACCAGAAGAGGACCCCCACCATGGCTGAGCACTTCTGTATGGGTTTAATGGCAAGAGTGTGATTTCTAGCTTCATGACGCCAATTTTGGGTATTCTGAGTACTATGACTCAGGAGTCAGGAATCTATGAGTAGTGAACCAGAGACCCCAAATTCTGTAGCAGCCCATGATTCATGGTGCATGCTCCAGTTCACAGGCTGAAGACAACGTACCTGATGCAAGGCTGCATATCACCCAGTGCTGGGAGATGGAGGAGTGGAGTGTAGGGCTCCCTCCTGAGCAGTCCCTTCCTCCATGTGTTAACTGCTAAATATGGTGATTCTCTTACACAAAGTAGCTATTCCTTAAACCACTCAGTCAGCAGGGATGTCATGGAAAGCACATACAGCCCTATGTTCCCCATGGAATCCCTGGAACCACTGAAAGCAAAGTCTTCTTCAGCCTCAACCAGGAGATGCTTTGTCTGGCTGCACTTTCAGGAGCTCTGAGGAGTATCCACTGATCATGGACAAACAGTTCTTCTCTCAGGTAAGTGTAGAAGGGACACATCAAAAAGCACTTTCTTACGAGAAATTCAGCCCCTTGTCCCTACCACCAACCATGCCCTGACAAATTTCAGATCTCCATCAAAATACAGATGAGTTATAGCTACTCAAAAAAAGTCACATCTGTTAAGATCAGAAAACAAACATTTTCTTCCCCTCTTTTATTCCCAGAAATGCCTGAAATTTTCTGGTCACCATTTTCCCAAAGAAAATAATTAAAATAATATAGCTTAGGGCAGATATCCATCTTGGAAAAACTCATCCCAAGCTGGCAAAATGTAGCAGTCATTAATCTAAAAAAAAAAAAAAAAAAAAAAAAAAAAGGAGGATATTATTGAGATATTTTTAAGAGATGTTATTCCTCCGGGTCCTCAATGTTACTTTGAGTGGAGTTGAGCTGAGCCAGTTCTT